>JARHVA010000468.1:2397500-2670000 GCA_037957365.1 Torreya grandis | reverse complement strand
TGATAATAGATGCACTTTCTAGGATAGATGATTCAATTGAGGCATTGTTATGCACAATGACCTTTTGGCAAGCAAATTGGTTAGAAGAAGTAGATCAGAATGGGATAATGATAGGGATACATAGGTCCTAATTTATAATATTCAGTATGGTGTAGTTATTTCTTACAAATTTGAGTGGAAAGGGAAAACATTATGGTATTAAGATATATTATATCTATGTAATGATGTTATCCTTAAACACAATACCATTCAAGATCTTCATGCATTTATAATAGGGGAAACATGAGATTTTTGAATACATATCATATAATAAGCAAGATTTATTTTGGAAAGGACTCAAGGGGGATATACATAAATTTTTGGTACAATTCATGGTTTGTAAACAAAATAAATTAGAAAAAATTAATACATCAGGTCTTTTGCAACCATTATCCATCCCTAGCTAGAGGTAGGAGGAGGTTTTCATGGATTTCATATTATCTTATTACATTTATTTATGTGATTAGTTTGGTTGGCCTATGGAATAACCATGGATAATTAGAGTATAAATAGGAGGTAGTGGTTAGTATTTTATCATCATATTGTGAATTCTTCTCTTATTGCATTGTTGTGGAGGTTTCCCCCTCGAATCAAATCAGCCATAATTATCAAGAATTTTCCTCTTTTTTTAATTATTGATGTGTATTTGATTATTCTACTCTTAATTTTGTAAAATATTATTTCATTATTATAAAACATTCTAGTGTTTTCATCATAGAGGCTTACTCACATCAACCTCTATAATGGGAGGGAATGATATGAGGTTACATTCTAATAAATTTTGTAACACTTTGTAGGGAGCTTCTAGAAAGTTGGTAAATTATCTCTTCGGAGGAGTTGATAATACAATGTGTGGAGTAGGTTTTTAAAATGCATTCAATATTGCCTTTTGATCATTCTTATTTTCACTCAGTCTCACCTTGTATGGTGTCTTGGATTTTTTGCATGAGAATCAGAAATTGGTTTGATTACATATTTTAACTTATTCATTACCAACAATTTGACCTCTCTTTCCTTAACTACATGACATAAATCCATGAATGATAGAAACTTATTAAACATAATTGATTCATGTAAAGGTGGAAGAAAAATATTTTTAAAGATGTCTTTCAAGTCCTTATCTACCATAGGATTCATTATTTTGGAATACATGGTCTTATACCATAAGACATATTTTATGATAGGCTCATTGGATTCTTGTTTGATCTGAGTAATCTAATCATATGAAATATTCTCACTTATATTGACTAAGAAATGTTCAAGGAACAAATCTACCCAAGGATTGAACACATGAACTAACTAATATGGTAAATCATAGAACCATATTATATCATACTCTTTTAAACTTTTGGGAAATAACTTGGTAAACAACCTATCATTGGATGCATATTTTAAACATGTTACATGAATTGGTCTCATGTATTTTTTGGGTCATATTTTCCATAATTAAATGTAATATTAGTACCATAAAACAAGTTGGTAAAGGATATGCTAAAATATGTTGAGCCAATGGATTATGCATTAAAATTTTTTAATCGATTACCTAAGTAGGTTTCAAATCATTTTATTTCATTCGAAACACCTTATTTTGCAGAGCTAACTAGAATAGTCTACATAAGGGATTGTGCATCAAGAATAGAATGTGTGTTAACCAAAGGTGGCATCTTAAATGACTGAGTAAAAATTGGTATATTAATCTATTGAAATCCTTGGGTTACCCTAATAGTAAATGGTGGTACAAATTTATATCGAGTGATGTAGATAAATAAATGGATACCATAGAATTAGAATTTTGGCCTTTAGATGTTTTCCTGATTTCCTCTCTAACAATTTCTATAAACACATCTTGCATATCTTAGTTATTTGAAAGAAAATATTTTATTTTTATTTTATCCATGTCATCAAATCTATTAAGTAAATTTCCCATTATGTTTTTATCAACTAAAATCTAAATTTTCAACTTGAGTATAGCTTAGTCTATCACTTCATCTAAGATAGGTGGAAACAAATTTATTAGATTGAATTAAATATGAAATAAAAAATTATAAGAATTTTGTTAAAAAATAATCTACCAAATATGAAAACACTAGTAGAACATTTGGAAATAATAAAAAAATCAAAGAAGTCTATAAATAAGTATGGTTAGGGTTTGTAATGTTCAATCAATAAATAGGTTCACCAATATGTTTGATCAAAATTGGGTATTAAGGAATACTTAGGTCTTAATCATGACAAACTATTGCATAAAATTAGAATGTATAAAATAAGCATAAATTATGTATTTATGATTTAGAACTTGTTAAATATGGAAATATGCTAAGAGGTAAAATAATAAAGATAAAATGCATATCTACAAATTAAACAATACAAGACTATGTCTATAACTATAGAACCAACTATGTGACTATGTGAGATGACTATGAATTAGAAATAGGGCTTTGTTTTAACTCTGGATAAGGTTATGTTATCTAGACTGGGCCATTTCATGCTAGTATTTTATGGTGCACTAATGTATGATAGGATTTTTTCCCTCTGTGTGAAAATGGGATTGTGCACCTTTACTTATGAATACTATGTTTATAATTTGAGTCATTTGATTTGTAGAAATAGGGCTTTGTTTTAACTCTAGACAAGGTTATGTTATCTAGACTAGGCCATGTCATGCTAGAATTTTATGGTGCACTAATGTATGATAGGATTTTTTCCCTCTGCGTAAAAATGGGATTGTACACCTTTACCTATGAATACTATGTCTATGATTTGAGTCATTTGATTTGCTATGGAAGTATATGTGTACTTTATTATTCACTTAGAACCCTAACTCAATAGATAATTAGGAATAAATGGGAAAAAATTATTAGTTTTTTAATTTGTGCTTGACCTTAACACCCCTTGTGTTAAGTGTTACCTACATACCAATACTCTAAAGAGGGATCAAACTCCATGTAATTATCTCATGATATGGTGG
Source organism: Torreya grandis (assembly GCA_037957365.1). NCBI lineage: Eukaryota > Viridiplantae > Streptophyta > Pinopsida > Cupressales > Taxaceae > Torreya > Torreya grandis. Next base: position 2,666,993 of record JARHVA010000468.1, on the reverse strand, counting down.
TGTGTGTGAAATATTGGAGTAATTCTATATGTTGGTTCAATCATGGGGTAATTAAGTGATTAAACAATATATTGTGACCTTTAAGGTGTATGTAAACTTAACTTAGGGCTACTTGGGTTGTGTGGACTTATAATTGGAAAACATATATGTTTTCCTCTCAATGTACAGTTAGATGTTCTAGTGCATTTTCATAATATGAGCATCTCATGAGAAAATGGTTATAAATGTATCTTTATAGTGATATTTTGTTAAATTACTCAAATGGGGATTATTAAACATGTGGTATGACCCATAAGTAAATTTTAATTTGATTCATTGGCCATTATTTTTAATAAGGATGTAGTCAACAAGATTAGATACTACTAATGAGAGGATAGTTTTGAAGGAATAACCTTGTATAAAGATTAGAGATAGTAAAAATATAAGTATGGATCAATTTTATAGTGAGTTTAGGATTATTATAATGAATAATAGGAACATCATGTATCATAGTTGCCCAAGAGTAAGGGTCATTTTCATATAATTAGAGGAATAACAACTTAGAGTCATGGAATTGGGCATGATCTAAGTATGTATAAGGAGATGGTCACAAGTGAATTATTTTAGAAATAAATGTTAATTTATGTGTCTACACCTATCAAGGGGAGGAAATGGAATAAGGGAAAATAGGGTGTCTCTAAGGTGAAAAAATGGTCTTTAATGGAAATAAGACATTCAAATTATGTTGTCAAGACTAAGAGGTTTTGGCATCAATAGCTCTAAATAACCCTACTTAGCAATAGTTTATGATAATTAATTAGGTATAAAAATCATCCCATGAAAGCTATCATCCATGAAAAATAAAATAATTTCACCTTCTCATAATGTGTTCCCCACTCCATAGGACCCCTTACAGAGTTGTCAATCTACTATTAAGATTGGGTACTTATGTGAGAAAGTAAGTGGCACTATAATGTAAGAAATAAATAGGTAATGATGTAATGTGACTTCATACATATTCCTACCACACCAAAATGGACCTTGAATATATCATGAGGCCAACTGTGGACTTTTAGATTTAACTAAAATAAGAGATGTGCCAAAATGATCACATTGTTTGGTGTTGTCTAACTTTTAAGATATAATTTATCTTTTAACATTATCTTTTCTTATGATATAGATTTTAAATATTTTGAATTTTTATATTTTCCTCCTCCATATAGATTTAAAAAAATAAAAAATGGCTATTAAATATGACTATCACAAAAGAGTTTACACCTAGCCACTATTAGAGATAACAGAAGGACATGGTGCCTAAAGACTCATAGATTTACAACTCAAGACATAATTCAATCTTGAAAACAACCTTAATGAGCCCAAAAGGAAGTGAAAAATAATGGAAATGATCATAGAATAATTAGGTTTCCCCAGCCATGAAAAGTGTGCAAGGGAAGATGGTATAATGACATGTAGGTATGAAACTTCATCATAAGATAAGGTAAAATGTGGTGGGGACATGTAGATAGATTGCAATATTTTTACTATAATAAAATATTACTAACTCTAAGTCAAGAAAAAAACTACTATTGGTCATTACCTTATATTTATATAGATGATAAATTTGCATTTTAAATGATAAACTAGTCTTATACACTTGGAAAATATCACTCATTTCTCAACCCTTTAGTTTAGTACATTTTCATTGTCATAAGGCTCACATTTTCCATCTCACTATGCCTAAATGTTTATCATATAGTATGAACCTGATATTTTGATTACCCAAATCACCTGTAACTCAAATTATGTTTAAAACTTAATACATATCTTACTCTATTAGTTACATATCTTTAGAAACTTTATATTCTCCAAGCTAATACAATTTATATTAAGACACTAGCATCAGTGTTAGTGTCCCAGGTATGATTCTAGTGTTTATACCTTATAAACACTTAAATTTGAAAATATTTAGATATGTATGGGTCAAACTATTTGTCTTATTTAACCTTCACATGATATTATTTCAAAAGGTATGGTACAAATACAAATTAAATCTCATTCATTAAGATATTTAATAATTACCAAGCAGACACCTATCAATCTCACTTAATGATTCACACAACTGAGTTATAGTGACTTATTCTTTCATATTTCAAAATTAGTCATAGCTCAAGTCATCTTATAGATTTTAAGAATTCAAAGTGTAGACCATGAGTAGTATTTTTCAAGTTAAAATCTATATCACTACATGCACTCACATATATCATATTTCAAAATTGTTCACATATAAGCCCATATAAGAGGGAGAACTAAATAAATTTGAGGCCATATTTGAATTATTATCTATGTAGGAAATACTAATTGATAAAGGGTTATTTTATTTTATCTTAACTTCATTTTAGCCATCTAACCCTTGTTTTACAAGGTGTCATGCCCTAGTTGGAGGACCTAGGTTTTTGAGCTATGCACTAATATGCAAAACCTATGCATGTGATCTAAATGGATAATTTAAAAGGAGATAGTGAACCCTAATAGGTATAGGTGAAATTTATAGAAAAGGACCTGTATTCCATACATAATATAAGTGTGGGTTTTTGGATAGAAGTATCAATGCTAGTATCCCTATTTTTATGTTAGTGTCTAGTTGACATAGAGTTGATTTCTAGAATCTAATGAATCATAGGTGAGCGTCATCTTGAGTATTTTTTAACTTATATTTCTTATATCTATTTTCACATCATAAAATAAGATAAGTATTATTCCTTATTATTTTTTTAATTAATCAAATTACTATTTGGCATTGTACTTCCTATGCTTAGCATATTTCCATAATTCAACATAGTATCAGAGTATATTATGAATCTAAATTTTTTAATTGGCCTAAATTTATAATATTTTATTCCTTAGTTTATTAGGCTATTCTCTTTATCCTTATTTCAAAAAAAGCATAAACATTTGGTGAACCCAGCCTCTAATTTTCTTATGCCAATCTGAGCTTGACCTAGGGTTTTCAATCTTTTAGGGTTTCAAATTTCATTCTTCTTATTTTTCATTGTAATCTTGCTAAAAATCATATTACTTCTAGGTGATAAAATGAAAAAATCCTCCATTGAAAACTTTATTAATTCAAGCATATCCTATGAACAAGAATATTTATACCTTTATAGATCTATAGATATAAATCAAACACATCTCCCAATGTTCATAAATTCTCATTATTATAATATCCAATTAGAATCAATACCAATTAGATAACAAAAGATAGGTTTGACACCTTACATTGCTCCACCTACATGTCAAGGTTATAATAGCTACCTTCCTACTCCAACTATTCACCCATAGCGTATGTCATATACCATGGTCCATGTTATTAATAATAAATAAGGTAGGTCATCACATCATAGAGATGGTCAACATTTTCATCCTCAAATCAATACACTTCCTCCAAACTTTCTCGTATTTTTTCAAGCAAATTTTTGTAACATTCATAATAATATCATGGCTTCCTTATGAAAATTAAATACTATGAATTTTCCTTTATCTAATGACTTACAATTAATCAAAATTACTACTTGTCCAAATGATGTGAATTTTAAATCCACTAATAGTGGTGATCATTCCATTATTCATATGTTTCAAAATGATGGTCGATTACAAACCATGAGTATATATTTCCAAACTACAAAAATTACTATTAGTCATCTTATATCTATGATGAAAACTCTAGGATACCTCCAAAGGCACATTTTAATTCTCAAATATCAAATGTTATTATGCAATGTTAATATTAACAAAAACATAGTTGAAAACCACCCTCTCACATGAGATGTCTTTAAGTATCCTTATCTACAACTTGCTTTATTTTACCTCTATTACCTGTATTTGATGGCCATGGGGATCCTTCCAAACATTTACTTTAATATATGCATTATTTTATACATTGGAATAAATATGGATGCTTGTTGAAATGTTTTCATAAAAGTCTCACACACAAGGCTAGTGATTAATTGGTTCTATAGTTTTCCCAATGGTTCATTACCTACTTTCAGAAAACTAGAAGATGTATTCTTGTCAGATTTTCATAATCATGATGTGATTCAATTAATATTTAAACTTTATAATTATTAAATCAAAATCATGATGAGTTTATTAGAGATTATATTTTAAGATTTAAAAATGCATTACACTCTTTAACATATCAACCCTTAGATTTGGAATTGCAATTCATATTTAGTAAGGATATTCTTTCTCAACTTAAATAAAGATAATTATATTTTCATTATGTAAATTTTGATATCTTATATCTATATTTGCATAAGTATGCATGTGATATAGTCCACAATAATAAAAAATAAAAACATCATATTTACAAAGTAAAAATTTTCATCAAGATACTCACTATGTAGGTAAATTGTTAAAAGAAGAGCATGTAATCAATAGTCAAAATATAATTATTCATATGGTACCTTTTAACACCAAAGTTAATAACATGGAGAAATTATATGGAAATATCACACAATAAATCCAAATTTAACCTCATTAGGATACACTTACAATAATTTTCCTGATGTTATTGGAAAATAAACTCATCACAATACCTATTGCATGACATCGGTCTACAAAAATATATATACACATAATATTTTCAAAATTTTATTGATTACTGACACTTCATATCTTGTAAGAACCTATCAAGTCTCAATATCTCTAAGTGCATACCTTAATGGGTACACCAAGAAAGGGGTGGGTAGACCATTAGTGCTTAGTAAGATTGTTGTTCCTTTTTCCACTTTCCATCTACACACTAGCCTCCTGAAACCATTGAACCCAAGCTTATTCTTCTTATTTCTACCTATTCTTATCACTTTCTATGTTTTATCCTTCATTTATTGCCTTAGCACCCTTTTGACCTATTTTTTGTGCTAGGTCGACCAGGTCAACCTAGCACAGTTTAGGGACTTTTTCTCTCTTTTGGTTTGTTTTCCTCTCAGTTGACCTAGCATAAACCTAGTGAGTTAGAATCAAAAAATTACTAGGTCAACTAGGTCAACCTTGCATATCTAACATTCCTAAATGATTTTAGGGTAATTTTATACTATATATACAAGGTCATTTACCACCATTTAATAATATCAAATAATTGAGTGAATAAGTATGAATGAACATCTGCCTATTGACCATTCTACTTGGGGAATAAAGCTTTAGGGTTCAAAACTTTATTTGGAGCTTTGAACTCATCTTGTGGATAAGTATTTTAGATGCTTGGATAGGTTGTGTAGCCTAGAGCTAATTTATTTTAATTATCCTTACATACCATGACAATATCATATAAAGCACGTTGGCCAAGGGGGAGTTTTACGCTTAGTAGGTTCATCTTTAAAGGTAAGTATTCTTAACTTTAATCCCCCTTTGCAAGAGTAGGCAAATAGTGCATTTGTATTCTTTTCTTCCATGTATTAGGATTCCATATGCATTGACATGAGTATATGTCTTCTAATACATGTTTTTTTAGTTATTTATTTGTTTTGTTTCTAACCCCCACTTTGTGTCACAAGCTTTGGTGCACCCTAGATTAGATTTACTTTTCTTGTTATTAGAATAGTGAAATATTAAATCATAAGACTCTTTTAGGGTTATTGTTTGATTATATTAGGCTATAGGATTTGGAACCCTACCTCACATAGTGTGTTTTGATAAGTGATCACCTAATTAGGTCTACTAGATTCTCACATTTGTCATGCTCCCTCTTAACAATTATATCTCCCAATTAGAAGTGTAGGTGTGCTCTATCCCATCTGATCCATGATTAATTTATGGACATGATGCATTTTTGATTACATACATTCTAGTGAACTTGATGTCAATCAAACCCTTACAAGATTTACTTCACTTATTTCATTTATGTTCATCATTATTTTTATCATATATTTATTGTGTTAGATCAACCCTGTCGACTTAGATTATTTATCTCTATGTGCAAGTTTGTAAGAATGGGTAACTAACTCAACCAACTCAACCTAGTATAGGTTTTTAGACTTGAAAAATTCTATTCAAATAACTAGATTGACCAAATCAACCCAGTATAATTTTTTAAAGCTTTTAGACTTCTTATTCAGCCTACTAGGTCGACTAGGTCAACCTAGTGCATTTTTAGCACTTTTTAAGTAGGTTCTTGTATATCTTGATCGACCAAATTGACCTAGTTTATAGGTTTTTTCCAATTTCCTCCAAGGTTATTGATCATCAATCTTCTCCTTTTCATCTTTGATCCACCAAGGTAATTTTCTATTCCTCTGTATATTTATTTTTATGTACTTTCCTTTCAATTTTGTAGTCTTGAAAACTACCTCTACATAGTTAACTAGATCGACCCTATGGACCTAGTTCTAAGTTTTGTGTTTTCTGAAATAATTAGGTCTACTTGACTAACCTAGTTCACTTTTAGACTTTTCTTCTGTAATATAGGTTCAACCCTATCCACCCTATTTTTTATGATTATCCATATATTTTCTCAATTATACCTTGTTTTAAAGTTGGAATTAACCATATATGTTAATCACATCTTTCTTTTAAGTTGTTTACATGCTTAGAATAGTTCACATATTCTAATTAAGGGATTTTCAATTAATTACTTAGTTTCACTATTTCTATTATTTTACACACATGACCAAACCACATAAGCATCAACAAACATTTAAACATTTGACTACCTAGGTCTACTTACTTGGATTTCATCACCAAGGGGGAAGCTAACTTGATGCTCAAGTCAAGTATAAAGCATGGTTAATGGCATATTTTGGTTAAGCACTCATTACCCTATTTATATGGTGTATAAAGTGAGGGGGTAGGCCCCATTGCCAATCTTAAATCATTGTCATTATAGTCCCTTTCATCCCAATCTTACCTAAAACTATCCATAGATTACTATCTAGTACCTTTCTTCTAGCCAATCCCCCTCTACATTTAAAATCATTCTTAATAATCTAATCAACATTATAGGTTGACCAAGTAGATAGCTTTAATTTCAAGTTGTTTGCTTGCTCTTTCATCAATTATGTGTTCAAAATCTTGTATTATCCAATGTTAGTACAATATTTTGCTTTGTTTGCATCAATTAGATTGGCCAGCATCAATTCAATTGATTATTTGTTTCCCTTTCAGTATTTACTACTTTCTTATATTACTTGCAATTATCTTACTTTAATTCATAGCTTGTTATCAACTTTATTTTCTTCCCTATCTAATGTACTAGGTTGACCCTCTCAAACATTTATCTTTTTAACCCCTGTACATTGTGCTAGGTTGACCTAGTTGACCTAATAATATTTACAACATCTTTACCTCTTTCTCCCATTCACTATTCACTGAACTAGATTGACCTTGTAAACCTTGATAGTTTTACAATCCCTATTTTGCACTAGGTCGACCAGGTCAACCTAGTACTCTTTCAATCACTTTCTAATTCTTTTATTTCTCATCTTGCTTCTCTTTCTTTTATCATGGAATTTCTATTTGATGACAACACTAAATTTTATTCAATAGACATGATGGAATTCACCAATCCTAATAGGGTCTCTCATAGACAAAGTAGGGATATTTTGTGAATGTTAGTAATGTTCATATTGTAACCCACGTGATGAACTATGGGACCCCTCCTCATGCCCCTTTACAACAAAACCCTCCTCTTCTCTTAGAAGATCAGCTTGAGTTAGAGTGTACTCCTAAAATACTCTTCTTTATCATGGAATTCCCTAAACATATAGGGAAGGATCCTTCCACCATCTATAACCTCATGATTAGCCATCAAGTTAAAGAGCCTCATTCTCCTACTCCCAATTTCTCAACTAGATTTAGGGGTACCAATTTCTTTTATTTTTAACCTCTTCTTTCAATCTTGACTCCTTATTATGCCATAACTTCTTCTTTAACTTCTTCCACCTCCATGCCTAGTATCTCAGTTAACATGGGAGGTTCTACATCTAGTGGGCCTCTCATAAGATCCACTATCCTTAATCCTTCCATTAATGCTTCATTTGATACCCAAGGAACTAATGCTTCTAGTCATTCTTCCTCTAAATCATTTACTAGTCCATCTTTTGCTTCACAAGAAAATTTTATCACTAGTGCCTCAAATTCTCATAGTTCTTCCCAAACTCATATCAACACTAATAGTGGTACCCAAACCATGAACACCAATACAAAACCAATAGTACTTATTCTAATAGCACTAATAAAACTCATCAACTATTGTTGAAAACTATCAATCAAATGAACATATTCCAAGCTCATAATATGAATCAAAAAATGTGAATGTAAAACCACCTTCTTAATCTCCAGTCCAATCTTCAGCCAATGACTTAGGGTACACATAACCAAAGTGTTCCTCATCCTCCTCTTCAAGATTCTTAAGGTAATCTCATTCCTCAAAATTAATTGTTCAATAAAGTCATCAAGTAATTATAAAATGAACCTATTACCACCCAAATTACTAACATTGACATTGGAGGTATAACACCTAAAATTTCTTACAATGGATCAACTGATCCTACTCTTCACGTCAATACATTTAGAAATCTTTACAAGGATTAGGTCAAGTTAAATACCTTTTCTGATACCAAAATGTTATCCAAAACCTTCACTGGTGATGTCTTGGATTGGTATAATCAACTTAGAACACACTCTAACACTATTTTGGAGGACTTAGGAAATGCTTTAGTGTAATAATTTCAAATTAGTGATCTTCCAGAGAACACTTTGGCCCATTTTATCAATTGTAAACAAAATGAAAATGAAATTGTCCAAGCCTTTGTCAAGAGATGGAAGAATTTTTCAAATAAATGTGAACATAACATGGTGGATGAAAATCTCTTTCATGTCTTTAAAAATGTTTTATATCCTCAATTACAATGTCAAGTATGTACACTTTCTCCACATACCTTGGAGGAAGTTATAGATCAATCTAAAAGACAAGATTTCATCATGCACCAATTCAATCTTCCCTAACCTTCCATGTATCCTCACCTATTAGTAAATTATAAAACCATAATAGTACCAATGATGGTGTTACTAATTTATTTGACACCATTCACAATGTGCAAGATATAATTCCTACCCATTCTTCAAAACTAGATCCTTCTCAACAATACACTAATCCTCATTTCTCAACAAAAAACATTAATTTCCATAAGCCTTTATCCTTGTCTAAATTGTTTAAATGTCTATCCAATCCTCTTCCACAATATATTAACCCTAATTAACCTATGAAATCATGGTATGATCCTAATAAATTTTGTTGGTTTCATGCTAGCTGGGGTCACTCTCATGAGACTTGTAGACAACCCTATAATTTATCTATGGACTTCCTTTTTGGCCAAAATTTTTATCATGATTCCATTATTTTTAATCATTAACAATCCTATGAAATTGCTTTCAAAGACTATAAATCACATGATAGAACTCAAGCCTTAAATGAAGAAAATGTTCATCTAGTTATCTATAAAGGCCCCTTGCCTAGTCATCAACCAATCCAAGAAGGTTAATATAAGCCCACTTCTTCCAATAATAATATAGAAAGTCTTGTTTAACCAAATTCTAAATATAATTTGGTTAGCATGACCAATATGCAAAGAGTGGTGGATTTTTCAAAACCTATCTACACTCCTTCCCATAAGACATATCGCATTATCCAAGATTCTTCTCCAACTCATTTAAATGAGTTGGGGTAAGAAGATATCATCTCTTTTGATTATCTAATTTATGATTCTCCCTTAGATGACACATCCCATGCTATTTCTACTTCTCTCCCATCATCTTCTAATATTAATGATAATCTAATTTCTACTAACAATTTTTATTCCAAACTTAAAGATCAATCTAAACCAACTACTTCTTCACCAAATGATTTACAACATTGTTATCAACCTTCTCATTCTTAAAAAAATAAATTTAAATGCTCTTCAAATCCACCTTCTAAAGACCTTCTTAATCATTATGCACCTATATCTAAAAATATCCTTATGGGTTACGATGAGGGGCTCCCATTGCAAAACTTACTAATCTTCCATCTTATATACCTTTTTCTTGAACTCATGAGTACATCTCCACATCATATAAATTTCCTCATGCAACTCTTATTCATGATGAATATCCCTCACCCTCCTCTAATAGGATGGGAGGCTACTTTATATGGATCTAAGGATAGTATCTTATATAAATGTGAAGAGATGTCTATTAGTGTTGATAAAACTATAGACACTTCTCTTTCTTTATGATTTCCTATTGTATATATGATTCTAGATGAGATTATTCTTCATGCAGATGATCCTCCATTATTTATTAGCATATAAATTGGTGATATCCAAGTTAAGTGAGCCTTGATCGATGAGGGTTATGGCACCTATATTTCTTCCCTTGATTTCATTAAGACTCTTGGGAATTCTGAATGTAATCTCAATTCTACACACAGCACATGTCAAGGATACAATAGAAGGCAAGTGCTTCCCTTAGGGTGTGTGTGGCTTCCCATTACCATCCCACTTATTATCATTCATGTGAAGGTGATGATCTTCAACTTTCCCCTTTTGTATAACATCTTTTTTGGTATACATTGGACTCATTGTATGTGAGCTATCACATCTTCTACTTGCTAATGCATAAAATTTCCTCATAATAGAGCCATTTACAAGATTCAAGGAGACACTAACCCTTAGAATTTCAAACAATTCCAAGATCATGGTGTCTTCAAGATTCCTACTATTGAGCCTTTATGTAGTGTTCCAATTTATGAATCATAACATCTAAATTTTCTTTTCAACTCAACCAAAGGTTACAATGGGCATCTTGAGCTCATTGGTAACATTCCCCCCAACCTTTTAGACTCAAATGATGATGTTACTAATGAGATTAATCTAAATATCAAAAAAAATTATGTCTTACCTCATCTCATTTCATAGCTTCCTACCTCATTGTAGCCTCATTCTTGTAAACCTCCTTGTGATGACATTCTTGTAGTCTTAACCAAGACTAAGCACTCTATCCGCCAAGATTCCTTTGATGACAAGGTCATCTCAACCTATGTCATTAACCTTCATACTCTATATTATGATGATGGATATTCTATAGATGATCCTATTTTAATTAGCCTTGTCTAGGGTTATGATGCCAAGATTGTGTGTTACCACTCTTCTTTACTTGAGTCTTTTCATGCATGTTATCATTCTCTTTCATTTATAGTTCCTAATTCTTGAGTTTTTCCTCTCTATCATAGATTAGAGATGGAATTTGTACCTCCAATTTATAAATATCCACTTAGGACCATGCTCTTAGATCATGCTATGAATAGACCTTATATCTTTTCCACACCTAGGGAAATCCTCCTTAGACCTTTTACAACTCCCAACCCTTCTTTAGTAGGGTTAACTATAATTAAACCCATTCCTTTTTATATTATAGTTGAACATGTTTCCTCTCCTACTATTGTTAAGCCTCTTCCTAATTCCCATCCTAGTGTTCCTCTTATTGATATTATGCTCCTTTCTCATCATCACCCTCCCTTGATGATGGTTTGCTTCTGCTACCTAATATGGCTCCTTTGCCCACCAAATGGGTTGATGAGTCATCTTCAATATTTTTTTCTCCTATTTCACCTCCTTATATGAATGATCCTAAAACCACTCACAAGCGTATTTGTTTCTTCCATGGGATAGATAATCACTCTTTCACCCATTATCATAGGTTATGACAATACCTTGATACCTTGCATCCTTTTTCCCCATCATCAGACAAATCCATACCTCCCCCAATGGTACTTCCTAGATATTTACCTAAGTATGGTGAGGTATATTGTCTATGGAACCTATATGGCATGCATCAAACTAATCATTACCACATTCTTCAACATCTTAAATATCACTTTATATCCATCCCTAAACCTTCTACCATTCCTCTCATAGGTTTTTATCATAATAAGGATCCTTATTTCATGTAAATTTTCTCTTTGAGTTCTAGGAAAGAGAGAAAAGAAACTCAATATGGGTATGGTTGAAAATCCTATTTGGTTGTGCATGTGTTGAATCAAAAGATTGTGAAGAGATCCTATTTGGCTTGGGAGGAAGACCTATAGATAATAAATAACTAAAGTAAAGTTGTTCATTAGATATATAGTTGGGTGGATTGCTCTAAGCTAGATCTTGGAAGTGAGATATTATTTAGGGGTTATTAGGGTCTAAAGGAAAAGGGTCCTAAAGGTCAGGGTTATTTAGTTTGGTGAAACTAAATATAGATAGGTTTGGTGAGGCCATATGGGTGTAGGTTGGTTGTAAGGGGGGCCTAGGTGGGTCTAGGGATATTTTTGACATTCAAAAGTGTAGGTGAAGGGATTTTTTATGTCTAAATTTTGCCAAAAGAGACCAATAATGAGGTGATGAGGTGGTCGAGTTGGTGGGAGAAAGGCATATCTAAAAGTAGGCAAAATCATGGGATAGTGTGCTAGGAATGGTAGGTTTTAGGTAAAAATCAAAACTAGGTTTTGTAAGGTTTCTTGGCCATCAATGGTCATGGGAAACCCTAATAACCTAGATACATAAAAATTAAAAACAAGACTCATTTTTAACATTGTTACTATTTTTCTCTATTGACTTTGGCATGAGAAATTTTAGTGCTTTGTAAGGAAGGTGTTTGTTGAGGTGGGTGTTGTTCATTGGCGAGAGGCATGTGGGTGATTGTATGGGTTTGGGATGTAGGGAGAATGAGGATGTATCTAGGTACCTACTCTTGGGCTTAGACCATGGATGAAGTTGTAGAATGAGGTAGGGGGTGCATTAAAATTACTAGAGTAGGCTTGTTTTTGCATTATTAAATTTGTTTGGGTGGGTAGGTCTAAAAATGTGCAATTTTGATTATATGCCCTAGGTAGGGTTTTTGAGGTTTTTGAGAAAATTAGTGGGTGAATTAGGTAATATGCTAGGTGGTTAGGGTGTTTAGGTTAGGTTTTTGAAGTTTTTTTAATTGGTTATCCATGTGGAGGGTTTAGACGTTCTAGCCATGGAATTCCCATAGGTGACCATCAATGATCAGGTATGACCATCGATGGTTGACACCCTAAGAAGTAGAGGTCTATAACCATAGATGGTTAGCATGACTACCAAAGGTTGGGTAGGGATTTTAGCTAAGTGTTTATGATAGATTTTTGATGGTTAGGTTTTAATAAACTACTTAGGTTATAGTTAGGGTTAAATAAATTAAGGGTAATAGGTGGGGGTTTATTTAGGTTGATAGGGTTAAGTGTTTTTTAAAGTGTGTTAAGGGTCAGGGTTAGGTCAAATATCAAAAAGGTAGGGTAGATATGCCTATTAATAATAAATAAGCCCAACATTTGGTTTGGTGTAGGTTTGGGAGTAGATCTAGATGCACGATCATGTGCCATGTACCTTCCTTACACTTCTTGAGGGGATGGTTATATATGATTGGGAACACATGGAGGAAGAAGGGATAGGAGTGATGAGGAACTACCAGCATGTGCCTAGAGATGCATCAATGATAGTAGCACTCATTGAGAGATGGGATCTTATTATTAATACCTTCTTGTTGTCGATCGAAGAGATGAATATTCTCCTAAAGGATGTACATAGGATCACTTGACTCCCACTACATGGAAAGGAGATATACTAAATAGAGTAGGAAGAGTGAGATGAGTATGTTTAGTATCTATATGGAGATGATAGTGACCAAGTCTAGTGGCATTTTAGAGGGTTTAGCTACATAGGGTTATATGAGAGAGCTCTAGAGGAGATGAGATTGATGATGATGTTAATGGTTGTGGTTATGTGCTTTAGGCTCCAAGATTTGAGTAGTGGGAGGTTTCTTTATGTATTTTTGGTTATATTGGTGGATTTATTTATTCGGAGGATAGTATTTGGTTGGGTCCCAATTTAGCTAGTTTATATTTATAGGGAGTTATGGGGATTTAGACACCACCAAATATATGGTATCATCATGGGTCAGGTTATTCATTACTATGATTTCAATCACATTCAAGTTCTAAGGCCAATGGGATTGTAATGGGTAGGGTACAAACAACCAAATTTCCCTACTAGTTCTATGAGATGGAGAGATGACTATGTTATTTTAGGGGTAAGAAGTGGAGCACATGATGTTGATTAGTTTAGAGGTTCCCTAGGTGCATTGGTAGTTGGGGACATCACTTGGAGACCATACCTATAGTTCATGATCTAGTCAGGTTATAGGAGGTAGACCCTAGCTACATAAAGTTATAGGTGGATAGTGGGCCATCAAGGGGGTGAGATTGAGTTGATTCCATTTGACTGGGTGTGATGATAGTTTGGCTTGCAATAGGGTGTACCAAGCCCACATCCATGATTTAAGAGGTAGGATTCAAAGGTTTAGTTACCAATACCCCAACCTACTTAAATAGTTTTAGATGGTGGTTTTAAGGAGATTCCTATTAGGGATCCTATAGATGATGTAGGGTACATAGATGGTTATATGGCTTGGTACCATTTGATCTATGTAGTGGCAAACATTGGTATAGATGATGGAGGTGTGAGGCCAATGGTTATAGATCTAGCCAATCAAGATAGATAGGAAAGGGTGGTATTAGTTGTGTCCCAGGCTTAGATACAGGTGTTGTAGGGATAGGTGGCCACACTACATGGCTAGATCACCATATTATAGGGTTAGCTTGCCACTGTTATATATGAGAGAGACTAAGCACAAGTATCCCTATGTATAGTTACATAGGAGAGGGAATTGATAAGATAGAGGGTTGGAGTAGGTGTAATAGTAGGAGGGCCACTAGGGATAGTGCCATAGTTATGGTACCTAGCTACCATAGAGGAGCTCAGATACTATGGCATAATGGTGTTAGACTAGTTTCCCCAAGCCATGAGATATGTAGAGTATAGAGCTAGTTTATTCGGTGGGCCCTTGATAGTTACTCTAGGTTAGTGGGTTTCTATAGTAGGTTAAGTAGGGATCTTAGGGGGACCACCACTAGGTATACACATACGCACATATGGGGTCAGTGGTAGTGGTGTAGGCTTGTGTTTATGTTTAGATGCATTATTGTGATGTACTATTTTGATACTAGCCTATGTGTCGATGTAACGAGATGTATATATTTATGAGAGAGTTGACACATTATTATATTTATGATTTTTTTTATTATTTGATGTATATAATGTATGGTTTTCAATGTTATCTATGATGTATGCTCATGGTTCATGTGATGTTTATGTTTATGGTTATGGTTATGGTTATGTCTTATGGTTCTTGAGTTGTGGTTTATGATATTAGTGTTCTAGTTAGTAGCTTAGGCATGTGATGCCAGAAAGATAGTTATGATGTTGTGATTTTGTTCATGGATATGATAGGATGTGTTATTGATGGATGTATTTTATATGATAATGTAATGGTTTTATTCATGGTCATATGGATGGAATGGTAAATGGTATATGCTATGATGTCTTGTTTATTGATTTGGTTTATGCTTATATTGGTGTACTAATATGCTTATAGGCTCATATGATGTGCTAATTTTAAATAGATAGATTGAGGTTTATGTTGTGTTGTGATATGCTTACATTATGTTTGGTGCATAGAGAGATAGATGGTGTTGCTTGTTGACACAGTTGATAATGTTTATGATTTTGATGTGATATCTATTATTCACAATAATAGAGGTAGAATGTGAATATGGTTAAAGATGAAAATACATGAAGTAGGTAACAAACTAGATGTGCAGGAAAGTGATAAGAATCATGAGAGGTATATCCACATAAACTGATAAAAGATAATAAAAAGGAACATGATGCCTTTTCATAAGTAAGGACTGACATGAAACCCAAATTTAGATTAGCTTGGTGAAGATAAGCCTTTTAAATGCTTTGTATTAGCATGCTTAGGTTGATAAATAGGTATCTTGATCATAGTGTCAAGTAAGCTCATAGTCCTATGCATATGATATGTGGAGGGAGAATGGATGAAACTAGAATGATTAGTGAGACTAGCATGCTTTTTCTATAGGTTTCCAAAGAGGTAGTGTAAACAAGTCTATGTTCATATATAAAGTGTATACTGATCGATGTGGGAAGTCTACTAAGGAGAGATAATTAAAGATTTCTAATATTGTTGCTATTATGAGAGCTAATTACAGATTTCAAAATTATTTTGTTTTTTCTTGGGGCTCTTTACTATTCTTCTTTTGCTTTAGGGCTGGGGAAGTTGATCGATGTAGAAAGCTTCTAAAAAATTGATAGCTTTGACAAATGATTTATTCAACCATCCTTCAAGGGAGTGGTCTAAGTTTATGTGCTCAATTTAAATGATTTTGATATATGTCCTTCAAGGGATTAAACCACCTTATGTTTTATAATTTTAGATGAGGTTTTAATAGTTGTCCTTCAAGGGAGTAGTCTATGAATGCTAAGGATGACCCATGATTTGTTTTTGAATTTTGATATTGTTTTTATTTTTATTTTATTTTGATTGACATGGAGTTGCTTATACATGCTCAAGGGATTAACTTTATGAAGGCAAGACTAAGATGACATAATATTCTAGTAGGTGAAAAAAGGGTATAGGTGACAATAACCATAAGAATTGATCTCAAAGATATGGGAAGTACTATGAGAATCATGCCATGGATAGAGCCATGGTACCCATTGATTAAGATTAGGCTATGACTATGATGGATAATTAGATGATTCAGTTCTATTCAGTTACCCCTAAAAAGAGGGAAATGAATATGGATGCAAGGGATGAGCTTAAGCTAGACAAGTGATGATTGTGATTCCTTTTTAACAATATAAGGGACATAGATGTAAATCATTAAGAGACTCAGGTTCTAGTTTTCCTTTGAGGGAGGACAAATGATAAGCTCATGATCCATACTTATGGGTTATGATGTATGGTCCAAGCTAATTGAAAGAAAATTTTCCCCTTTTGTTTTTCTCCATATTAGTTACATGTTGATTTTTATTGAGAAAAAGATATCTGATATTGAATTTTTAGACTTTCAGGTATTTATTATAGGTGCATTTGATTCACTCTTGATAGACATGGAGATGAGAAAGAGTAGATAAATGATGCTCATTGAGTAGATCAAGTAGGGCTAAATATTCCTAATGATAGTCATCTTCCAAAATAATGTCTTGAAAAGATATGTGAAGAGAAGGTATTTGGATTTCAAGAGGCAATACCACCTCAGCTCCAAACATGAGAGAAAAATATGTAACACCTGTATGGGTTTGGATTCTAGTATTATATGCCCATAAGGTGAAAGGGATGTGTGAATGTCAATCCCAACCTAAGGCATTGACCATTTTGGTAAGCATGTTGTTAAGGGTTTTGTTAGAGGATTATGCTTGTCCATTTTCTTGTAGGTGATAATGTGATGAAAAACTAAGTTTAATATCTAAAACATCACAAAGGCCCTAAATTTTTTTATTTTTTAAGGATTTTCCATTATCAGTGATGATCTTATGGGGAACATCAAAATGGTAAATGATGTGATGGGTAATAAATTTGACATTTTTTTTATATTTTTTCAAGATAAGGGGAATAAATTTTACCCTTTTGGTAAAATATTTAGTCATGATAATGATAGAATAATGTCATTGTGAAGAGTGGGGGTTGATTTCACTAATAAGGTCGAGTGCCCATTGTGAAGAGGGCCACTAATCTATAGAAACATGAAGGCTATTACTAGGTGTGTGATGTAAATTAGTATGTTGTTGATAATTGACACATTTTTTCACATAATCATAGAAATCTTGGTTAAGGGTAAGCCAATAATAGCCCAAGTGGAGGATAAATTTGGCCACAATGAGTCCACTAAAGTGACCCCCATAGATACCATCATGTATTTCTTTGATAGCATGAGAGGCTTCAGGACTATGGAGGCAACAGAATAGGAGGCCATTAAAACCACATTTGTAGAGGATTCATCTCATAAGGGTATAATGAGAGGTACTCTGAATAAATTCTCAATACACATTCTTAGAGAGGCTAGAGTAAATTATGCCAAGGTAAAGGTAGTCAAAAGTTTGTTGATACCAAAGGTCAAGTAGAACGTCTTCTAGATTGAAGATGGTTGGAATGTTTGATTTGGTGTAAGAAGGTTTAATGAAGTAGTGGACAATGACTAAAAGTTTGGAGTCTGAGGATACTAATAGGATCTGTGAGGTAAGAGAAGACATGGTGTTGAAAAAAATTTTGGTATATCATGGGGTGGTTTGAATATGGTAGTGTTCAAATGATGCTAGGATTTTTCTAACTAGTAGTCTATACAATTGTATCATTTCATTATTTCACTAGTAAATTCCATTTACTTGGTTGACCACAAGTTATGAGTCAACAAAGATATTGATTTTTCTGACTCCCAAAGCAAAGGTAATTTGGAGACCTATTACTAGGGCTTCATATTCGGCCACATTATTAGTACATTCAAAGTTGAGTTTAAAAGAGAAAAGAAGTGGTTCATCGATGAGGGGGATAAGGATGATACTGGCTTCTCCACCATGCTAACATTTGGAACCATCAAAAAACATGATTACTTGGTTGGTGAAATCTTCTTGAGATAGGCCTACTATAGACTCATCTATGAATTCAAGAGGAGGAGGTTGGTTGTCTATTAGAGGTACATCAGCCAATTGGTCAATAATGACTTTCTCCTTAATTAACTTTTATTGGAGGAAATCAAGTTCAAACTTAGCTAAAAGCATTTGCCACATGGCTATACGTTGGTTTTGGTAAGCTCAGGATTACATGTACTTGAGTGGGTCAGTATTGGTTATGACAAAAAATTTGTGGTTAAGGAGGTAGTGGTAAAGTTTGGTGGCTACAAATACTAGATCTAAGCATAGTTTCTTGGTATGTGTGTATTGAGTCTCATACTTAACAAGTATGTGAAT
This sequence comes from Torreya grandis, assembly GCA_037957365.1. Taxonomy (NCBI): domain Eukaryota; kingdom Viridiplantae; phylum Streptophyta; class Pinopsida; order Cupressales; family Taxaceae; genus Torreya; species Torreya grandis. The sequence goes on along the minus strand of JARHVA010000468.1, from coordinate 2,648,088 downwards.
AATATAATAGATGGATTTCTCTTTATGTTATTCATCCTAATGGGCAAGCATTTCCCCTAGGTAATGGTCTATGGTAGAGATATAGAGGTAGAAAGGTTGGTCATCCTTAGGAGGTATAAGGATAGGTGGAGATAGAAGGTACTCTTTGAGTGCATCAAAGGCCTTTTGATAATCAACATTCCACTTGAAAGAGATGTCCTTTTTCAAAAGGTGATGAAAGGGTTGACACCAGTTTGAGAGCTAGGAGATGAAGCAATAAATTAATTGGAGCTTCCCCTAAAAACTATGGAGTTTCTTAAGACTGGATGGAGGAAACATCTTGAGGATGGATTTAATTTTCGCTAGATCGAATTTGATTCCCCTAAGGGAAAAAATGAAGCCAAGAAGTTTGCCTAATAAGACCCCAAAGATACATTTATTGAGATTGAGGTGGACATGGTAATGGATAAGTATTTCAAAGATGATTTTAAGAATGGTTAAGTGGTCTTTGTGAAGTTTGGATTTCTTAAGGAGGTCATCCACATAGTCTTTGATGATTGTATGGGTAAGGTTATGGAAAATATAGGTCATAACACATTGGTAGGTTGCACCAACATTCTTAAGACTAAAGGGCATGACTCTATAACATAAAGTCCCCTATGGGGTGATAAAGGTAGTTTTGTGTTGATATTTAGGTGTAATCAAAATCTAATTATAACGCAAGAATCCATCCATGAGAGACAACATCTCATGGCCTACTATAAGATTAATAAGTTGGTCAATGCTAGGTAGAGGAAAGTCATACTTTGGGTAGGTGAGGTTGACGTCATGAAATTACACATAGACATGTATTCCCCCTATGGATTTAGTGATAGGCACGATGTTCAAAACCCATTAGGGATAATCAATGGGTTGAATAAAGTTGACAAAAAGGAGCTGTTGAAGCTCTTCTTTGATAAAGAGGGCTATGCAAGGATGCATTTGATGAATTTTCTATCTAATAGGTTTGGGATCATGATTGGTTACAATGTTGTAGGTGGCAATGGCTAGGTTAATACTAGGCATATCAACATATGACCAAGTGAATGCAATGCTATGATCTTGAAGGATGGTAGAGAAAACCTGAAGTTCCTTAGGGGTGAGAGATTGACCAAGTTTGACAATATGGGGGTTGTCTAGAGTGCATATGTCAATATCCATAGTGGGTTCATTCAACATGGTTGAGGTATCTAATGGTAAGGATTTTTGGATGAAGGAATCAAGTGCACCAAGGTAGGTGAGAATAGAATCATCATCCTAACACTAAACAATATAAGTGGTAGGAGAATCTTCTCCTACTATTTTAGGATGGATTAAATGGATATAAATGGGTATCCTTTATTTTTGATAAGTTAAGAGGCTAAACGTAATCATTTTGATAAAAAAAAGTTAGGTGGGATGATGTCCTCATCCTCACACTTAGGTTGAGAGGGTGTTGGTGAGGAAGGGGTCTCTTCTTCAAAAATGGTAGTGGTAGGTTATGTGGATTTATTCTTATTGGGTAGAATGAAGCCAAGGCCATGTTTCTCATGAGGATTGTGGGTCTCAATCAAGGTTAACATGTATGGGCCATGCTCATATCATCCTAAACCAAATCCATTCCAGGCACACTTGTGAAGGTATAATTTGGTGAAGTTAGGGTTGTCCAAGTAAGAGAAGTTAGAGGTGAATGCTTGAGGTGAAGGGTGGGTAGTGGTAGTGTTAAGTGGTTTATCATTTCCCCCATAGATAAAGTGGGTTTGATAGCTAGGAAGTCCTAAAGGAATAATGGCTCCAATGTTATGATCATAACCTGGTTGATGGTTGAGCTTTTCATATTCTTGAGGAGTTTGGAAGGCATCAAGGGTAAGGATATGGTATTCTCCAAGGGTAAGGCATTATAAGTTAGGCTCCAAAGGATTAGTGATGGGAATTTTATCTGTACAAATAGACAAAATGGTAGATGCTTCTATAGAAGGAGAAGTAATGGCTTTGAATCTTGTAGGTGAGGGCTTGGTGATGAAAATTTGTGGTTCATTAGATGGAGGTAAGAGAACATCATTAGGTCACTAGGTCATATTTCATGATTTAAAAGGGATAGGGTTAGCTTGTATGGTAAAAACTTAACCTTTGTGTTCAAACTTGACACAATGATGGAAAGTGGAAAGTACATAACCCATGACATGGATCCAAGCTCTCCCTAGTAAAGGATTATACTAGAATTCACCTTTGACCACATAAAAGAGTTTAGGGAATGTATGAGGTCTTAGATGAATGTGGAGGATAACAATGCCCAAGGTAGTGGTCATAGTGTCATTAAAGGATCTAAAGATGGCCAAAGTTTCAAACATGACATTGTTTGATAGCTTGAGTTGGTCATAAGCATAAGAAGAGATGATGTTGATACTAGCTCCCCCATTGATCATAACCCATTTGATGTGGGTTTGGTTGATATGGGTAGTAATAAAGAGAGGGGGATCTAGGTATTTGGGGTGGATAGAAGTATCTCCAAGTCCTTGAAGATAACAAGGGTAGAGAGATGAAAAGTGCCTAAAAAGGCCTCTATAGGTTGGGAGTTTCCCATTCTAACCTCATTAGCCTGCATAGCCTCTATCATGGCCTAATTATGATGGGTGAGGTATAAATGAGTTCATAGAGGCTCATCTTAGCTAGGGTCTAGTGAAGTTATTTAAGGATGACCCTCTTAATAGATTTAAAGGGGTTAGCTTTTGAGGTGCATAAGATGATAAGTTTAGGCTTAGTTGTAGATGTGGAGGTTTGGATCTGGGTTGGTTTAGGGTGAGTTGGTGGGTATGTCCATGCAATGGACACTTTGGCCTTCCATATATCCTTTTGTTGTGATCATGTGACCACATTTATGGTATGGATAGAGGGGAAAGGTAGGATATGAGGTTAGGTAGATTCTTCGTCACTCTAAGGTGAGAATGGGGGATTAAGAATGTGTTTACAATTGGCTGTTGGGTGTATTGGTGGAGGAATGGATGGAATTTTATCTACTAAAAGATAAACCTCATCATATATTTGGTGGATAATGGCTTAGAGATATTTTCAATTCTCCATGTCATGCACAGGTGTCTTATGATAGGAGCAGATTTGATAGTCATTGTACCAAGTTGGCTTCGAATTGAGAGGATTAAAAGGTCTAATAAGAAGTAATGCGATGCAAGAGGCTTGCAATAACCTTTGAAAAATGGTTGAATGGGATTTAGCTAGAGGTGGAAAAGGTCTAGAGGTTATTGTTTTGGTTCATAAGCAAGATGTTCTTATGGTAATGGGTTTGGTATGAGAAGGTTTAGGTGAGGTGATATTTCTAGTTAATGGTTTTGGTTTGGGTATCCTGCTAGTTGGAGTGTTCAAGGTTGATATTCTAGCTATTGGTAACTTGGGAAATACTGGTGTATCAAATAATAAGTGGGTTGGTGCAACCAACAATGGTGGATGGCATATGTTAAAAGGAGCCTACTTGTTGAGCAAAGTTGATGAATGGGGCCCTAAGATATAAGTTAAAGTAGAGGGAGGTAAAACCCTAGGCATGTGGCTATTCAATGGTTTCACCTTTATAGTTAGTTTAAGTTGAGGTTTGGAAAGAGGTTTAGACAGGGCTAATTCCACTTTCAAACATGGGTGAGCCAAACTTCACGTAGGGAAAGAAATAAGGTTTGCAAAGTGTTTGGTTAGTGATTTGATTACTTGAGGTGTGGTTGCTTCGATTTGTTTAAAAGGTGAGGGGTTGATAGAAGTTATGATTGGTTTAAGAGGTGGTGTAAAGATGATAGATTGGCTAGTTAAAAGTGTGCTAAAAGGTTCAAGTTTGTTGATGTAAGGGATCCCTAACTATTTCCAGAAAGTGGTGTGATCCATGTCTAGTTTTAAGGCAAATTCCAATTTTTGCACTAATGTAGAAAAAGGTTTGTGTACTAGCTTTGGTTCCTAAGTAGAGGATGCAAAGGATAGATTCATGGGTTAGGAAGGATGGTTAGTAGTTTGGTTAATTTATTGAGGTGAGGGAGGTAAGGTTGGGATAAATATCTTATCCATGGGAGGTATTGGTGGAAATGCTTCTCTTTTAGGAACAATATCCATAGGAGTAGTGCTTTGTTCGATAGTTAGGAGAAGTGGTGGGATAGGAATGGTTGTTTGTTTAGGTTGGCTATCCAAAGGGGTGCTTGATTATTCTGAATCCTTTATTAGTGAAGCTAAGGAAAAAGGAACATCCTCTATTTGGGCCTCTGAAGGAAGGGAAAGTGACTCCACCACCTTGATAGATGAAGTGTGGGAAAAGCAGGTAGGTTGGATGATAGGTGTATTAAGGACCATATTGACCATGTGGAAATCATGAGAATATTTAGCCTATGTGTCCTCAACTTTGATAGGGGCATGGTTAGGAAAAAATTTCTTGAAGATGTCAAGATCTTGATTTTGAGGGGCAATGGGATTATCCAACATGAGTTCCCCTTTATAGATAAGACTCTAAATAACATTATTGAAAGTATTACATCAGCTAAAATCATGCCTAATTACTCAATAAAAAGTACATATTTCATTGTCATTATACCAAGCAGGTGATGAACAAGAAGAATCAAAATACTAGGGAGGTTTGATGAGTGCAAGTTCTATAAGGTTAGCTTTTAGTAGCTTCTCAGGAATTGAGGTATAAGATTCTCCATGTGGAGTGAATTATTTTTGGTTACTTTGGTTTGGGTTCCTTATGTTTTGGTTAGAGGTAATGGGATAATTTTTTTGATTGACATTATGTGGTGGGACAATCTTAAGGATAATTTCATTCATAGTTCCCTTGTTTTTGGTCCCAGTGTTAGCTTGGTTACCTATTTTGGATAAAGAGGCTTCCTTGGTTTTTAAATTAGAGTTCTTATTTTGTAACTTTAGTTTACCCTCATCTATGGCTTGGTTCTCTAACTTTTGTGCCATGGTGAAAGCTTCATCAAAAGTTTTGAAGCTTTAGATGCATAACATAGAAGAGATATGTTTGGCACAAGCTCGAACAAAAAATCTTGATAAGTTCAAGTTAAGGCAAGGAGAATGATAGTTGATTGACCAAAATTCTCCAATGAGCAAAAAAAATAGAAATGGACTCATCATCAAATTTTTTGATAGAATAGAGGTTCATGATAGATACCTTCTTGGAAATGTTAATGAAAAAGTGATCTAAGAAGACCTGTGCTAGTTGGATGAAAGAAAAGATGGAATGTTTGGTTAGGGCACTATACCAGTCAAGTGGTAGGCTGGATAAAGACATGGGGAAGGTTTGAAAGAGAAGGGAATCATAATTAATGATGTAACATGCATGCCTGAAAGCCCTAAGGTGTTGTTCAGTGTCTTCTTTGCTCTAAAATTTGGTAAATTTTGGAAGCTCCCATTAAGGAGGGTAAGGTCTAATGGGGAAAAAAGGATGAATAGGTTCATTATAGATCTAATCATAGGATAAGATGTTATGAGCCCCTAAAATGGATGAATCAAGGTTGGTCATCTTGTCCATGATAATTTCCATTAGGTCAGTTTGAGGTATTGCACCAAAAGGATTGTAAGGTTGATATTATGGTTGAGGTTAGGCAAAAAATTAGTAATTATTTGGCAGTTGAGAAGCTAACATATATTGGAATGTGGATGCTAGAGGTTGGGTAGCATAGGTGGATTATGGTGGTTAGGTAGTGGGTACATACCCTTTTGGGTCAGGGATATATCCTAGATTGGGTGCAATGGGTAACTATTGAGGATTCCCTATAGATTTGGCATGGCTGGTAGTTGGGTTAGTGACAAGAGGTGAGGTAGTGACCTTTGTGCTAATGGGTGGTGAAGTAGAAGGGATAGATACCCCTAAGTTTGGTAAAGGGGTATTGATCGATGGGTTAGGTTTGATAGAGGGGAGGTTGGTATTGTTGGTGGTGGGTGTTCTAATAACAAGTGGAGTATGATGGGTTAATATTTGGGTTATCCCCAAGGTAGAGGAGTCACTTGTAAGGGTAGAAGGTGTAAGGGTAGTGGTTAGTTGGATAGGTTAATTTTCATCTATGGTGTCAAAGGGGTTAGTAGATGAAGATGCTTGGGTTATCAAAGGTTGGGTGGAGATCATAATAATAGGAATACCATTCATAAGGTGGGATGACATTCTATAATGAGGATCCTAAGGTGGAGTTGAAACTAAGATATGGTGAGGGGAGGTGTTAAAATAATGTTGAAGGGCAACTAGATTACTGTTTAAAAAAGTGGTAAAATCCATATCTCATTTGGTAAATACCCAAGAAAAAGTAGGGATTCTGAATGGATGAGGTGAATCTTCTACCTCAGAGACATACTCCATAGATGAGGAGGTAGAAGAGGTTGATTTAAGTGATGGATCTTGCTCTACTAGGACTCCTCACTATTGGTGAGTGAGAACCATACAATAAAAATGGGAGAGAAAATAAGAACAAACTTCGTACTCAAATAAGAAAATTATTAAGGTAATTAAAACACACACTATCAATTGCATTAATCCTAGAGGTTAGTTTTAATCTTGCTTTTAGTTTATGCCTTAGTTTGTGTGATAGAATATGGCTTGTAGATCAGGTATTATAAAAGTAGTATATGGTTGGTTTCAAGTTTTTTAGGTGCTCAAAATGATCTATATTAGAATCAATATGTGGCTTGGTATTGGGACCTACCCCCTCACTTCACAGTCCCATAGTGATAAGGGTGTTAGGTGCTTAGCTAATATATATTGATATCTAGAGTTTATATTCAATTAGAGAGCTAAGTTAGTTCTCCCCTTGGTAATGACCTCCAAGTATGATTGTCAAGAATTGGTAAGGTGACCCTTAGGTGATGAAATCCCAATTGGTACTTGTCTCAAATTGTTTTGATGCTTTATTAATGAAAATAGTCTGGCTAGTGTATGCAATAAAAGAGAACTATGATAAGAATATTATGTTTTAATTCAAAGTGAATTAATGTTAAAAGCAAGCAATGGATGTAGTTGATTTTAACCCAAAAGAAATTTCAATTTCAATTATGAGCATAGATAGAGAGAAGAGTATACAAATGCAAATAAAACATGAGTAAAGACTCTAGGTCCTATCAGGCATGCCAGAATGTTTCATGTAAATTTTTTCTTTAAGTTATAAGAAAGAGAGAAAATAAACTCAGTATGGGTATGGTTGAAAAACCCATTTGGTTTTGCATGCATTGAATTATAAGACTATGAAGAGCTACTCTTTGGCTTGGGAAGAAGACCTGTAGATAATAAATCACTAAAGCAAACTTGTTTATTAGATCGATAGTTGAGTGGATTGCCTAGCAATAACTAGATCCTAGAAGTGAGAGCTTCCTTAGGGGTTATCAATCCACATGTTTTAAATAGTTAAGTTGATAAAACTAGAAATAAATTACTTTCATTAATTAAAGAATAATATTAAAAATGAACACAAGAGTACTTGCTAATAAAATAGACTAGAAATGATCAAATTATTGATAAACTAATTAATACTAGTACTAAGGGGTTAGGGTATACTTTAGAAATTTTGAAAGGGGTCTGTAAGTGTTCAAATACATATAAAAATAGATTTGATTGGGTATAGGTGGGTGAAAATAAATTGTTGGTTTTTGGTACCATAAGTGACTATCGATGATTGGGGTGACCATTGGTGGTTATGTTTGACCGTCAGTGGGTTGAGGTCTAATCATCGATGGTTGACTATGGAATTTTGGGTTTGATAAATAGATGAATGATGGGATCCCATAGATGTATTCTAAAAGTTGGGAAAAATTTGGGTTGATTATGAAATGGGATTAAAATATGTGACTATTTACAAACAAGTACATGTCTCACCATAAGTTAGTTGGGTGGGTGGTTGATGTAGGTAGCCTATTGGGGGATCTGGATTGATTTTAGTAGAGTAATGGTACCTAAGATCTTGGTTGGGAGGAGATAATAATTTAATTCCCAATAAGATGGTTGATAATTATTGATGATATTGATGGCATTGATTGAACTGATTTACCTGATTGACCTAAAAAATAAAACTCTTGAATGCCTAAGTTTTTGATAATTATTGTAGATGAAATTGAACTCCTAGGCCTCTCTCTCTTATAAGCACAATTAAGAGGTGGAAGTGAAGGTGTAACTAGGCCATCTAAATATAATTCATTCATGCAAAGGCTCACAACATGAATTAGACTAGTTTATATTTAAAAGAGGGTCTATGAAGCTTGCATGCTCTTGGTGAAAAGGTGGATCCTAACTATTGATGGTCAGGAGTTCCCAAGGTTGACTGTCAATGGTCACCTTGATCATCAATGGTCAAGGTCCATAGGAAAAGTGTCCTAAAGGTTATGGTTACTCATTTTGGTAAAAATAAGTGCAGATAGGTTTAGTGAGGGCATATGGGTCTAGGTTGGTCCTAAGGGGAGCCTAGGTAGGTCTAAGGGTATTTTTGAGATTCAAAAGTGTAGGTGTATAGATTCTCACTGTCTAAATTTGGTACTTCCTAAATATTTACCTAAGTATGGTGAGGTATATTGTCTATGGAACTTATGTGTCATGTATCACATTGATCATTGTTGCATTCTTCAACATCTTAAATATCACTTTGTATCCATCCTTGGACCTTCTACCATTCCTCCCATAGGTCATTCTCATAAGAAGGATCCTCCTTCTCCAATGGCTCCACCTCTAGTGGTTCCATCAACTCTTATGGTCCCTTCACCACCTTTCATGCCTCCAACTATGATTCCTTCACGTGGGGACCTTCCCTCACATGTCTATCCTTCTCTACCTATGAGTTCTTCACCTATGGATCCTTCTCTACCTGTGAATCCTTCTTCTCCCATAGATCCTATTTCCATGCATTATCTTGACCAACCTTTGCATAATTTTCTTCTTCAGCATGATATTTTGAGCATTCATACTTTTTCAATTGAGGAGATTAGAAAAGAAATATTCACCTAGTATTCACTAAAGATTGATGAAACCTTAGCTATTGTATGCATTCAGCTTCATAGAGACTTATCTAATGTATTAGATAATGTATGTGGATATATTTACCATTATTTATGATCACATGCATGATGCTTTCTCATTTATATTTGGATTGGACATGTGCCCTAATATTATTTCTATTTTGATTATATCATTTGACACTATGTCAAATTCTTATTATCTTATATCATGTTTTTCCTTCTTGTTGTACTATAGTTAGCTTATGTTATCATTTTTCATTTATATTATGATTGTCTTTCTCTTATTATTGCTTTTCTTTCCATCATTTAGAACTTTTCTCAAAAATCTTCCCTTTTATCTTCATGATTATTTACTTTCTTATCTTTATTTTTCATAGATAGTTATCATGGTGACTTGGTTATACTTACCCTATTCCATTTTGTTACTATATCCTATTACCTGTGATCAGTTAGTAAGCAATATTTCTCATTACTATTTATTTTCACTGGTCCTCCTTTGGATCTCCTTTTTCCCTTCTTCCTTTTTCCACAAACTAAGCATATACACGGTTGAGACTTGAGATCACATGATTAGTTCATTGTCAAGCCTAAGTGTTCTAGTCAGTATTTTTTCTTGGGTTACTTATCTTCCTTTAGCCTTAGCCTATAGCTCATTCATGTGTATCACTATCTCTCTCATGATCAGTCATTCCAAATCCATGTGGAGGAGGAATCTTAAAAAGCCTTCAAAATAAAGTCAAAAGACAAATCATTTTTAAAAAAAAGGCAATGATATCAAAAGGCAAAAACTATTGAGGATTCTTAAAAGTCTAATCACACTAAAAAACATGAATTAAATCACATCTCCTTCTTTTAGTCAAATCTCAAACTCCACATTTGGCCTCATGGTATAGTCGAGGTCCTTTGGGGTGTGGTAGGCTAGTAAATTAGAATAGTGCTACCTACTTTCTCACATAAGTACCCAATATTTGTAGTATACCGATGGCTCTATAAGGGGTCTAAAGGAGCAAGGAACACATCGTGTGAAGGTAGGTCCATTTTAATTTTCCTTGTATCAATCTACCATCATGAGTTGATCTTAGTAGCGCACCTATTTGCCTACAAATCTTTATGTCTATATTAATCATGTTTGTTTTGTACATAGACGGCCACTAGTCACTTTGAGTATTTTCATGTCCTTAGTATTCCTCTTGATTCTTAAGGTCTTATCATAATATTCCTATGTCTTTCTTTTTACACTCCCTTTTTCATTCCTTTTCCTTAACATTTCCTCCTAGGAAATATTTTTTTGCTTACTAATCACTCTCCATGGGATATCATTTGTGAGTTGCTTTATAATACCATGGATAGGACCCAACATCCCTCACAAATTACCATATTTCCATCCTATTACCCACATCCTTTATTTACCATTCCTTACCCTTCTACTTACCAATATTTATTTTGTACCCCTTGGGATTTTCTTTTGTGAGTTGCAATGTAAGACTGTGGATAGGACCCGGCCCTCCTCACAGAATTTTCCAATAATCAAAGTCACCATCTAAAATCACATGTGTTAAATATGAGATAATATTTTATTAATTATGAGGTTACATGTCATTGACATGCTTCCCATCTTGATATTTAGTATGTTCTATGCTTACTTCATTTTTCTTTCACCTTTTATCTTCTTATTTTCCAAATACATGTAAGACTACAACCATTTTTTGAATTTTTCATACTTTTCATCTTGAATTAGTATGATAAATTTAAGATCATTTTTTTACAAATTATATTTTTATTTTATACTTCCCATCATGATATAGTATAATTGATTGACTTAATTTTTTTTTTTTTTTATTACCATTTGTGCCATTTTATTACATTGTTTGTCATTCTTCCCAATGTGATATTTAGTATAATTTTACTTATTTTAGTTTGGTGCAAAAATATTTTACATTGGTTTAAAAATAGATCCCATTTACCATCTTGTTTTACATTTTCTTAGATCTTTATACTTAGTCATTTTTGGTTATTACACATTTCCCAACTTGAACTAGAGTGTAGTGCATTTTTGATTGATTATATTTATTTTTAACCATGCATGTGTACTCCATAATGCTAGAAAATAAACCACACCACGTATATTTCCTATATAATATAAAACAAATATACATACATGTGTTAGAAATAAATATATCCAAATGTGTTCACAAACACAACCATCATAAAGACAACATACACAACCAACACCAATGTACCATGAATTTGATACAACCATATGCAAAGCCTCATCACTAGAGCTAGGCTCCATCATGTCTATCTCATGGCCTATCCATGTTTCTTATTGAGGTCTAGGTCTAACTCTTCTAAATGGTACACTGTAATGAGGTAGTCTAAGATCTTAATCTATCTACCTATCCCTATAGGCATGTTATCTGCATCTATGCCTACAATAACTTAGTTTGGGTCACTATATGTGTGTATGTCAGTTGAGTCTACATCACTACATATGCTTGCATCATTTATGTCATTATCTCCAAATACATAACTCTCTCATCTGACAAGGCATGTCATGCATGCCTCTTACCTATACCCATCTCTATTGATGGATACATCTTCTCTTTCTACACCTATATCTACCTCTCTACCTTACTAGCTAATTTGAACTAGCTCACCTGAGCTAAGGTAGATGGTACACTTAGATCCTATAGTGTCATTGGTTTGTATGACTATAGATTCTCATCTAGGATTTCATGGAGTGTCCCCTTACCAAGGACTCCCATCTCTCCTCCTCATCCTCTATTATGCTTGTAAAATCACACTAGATGGATATTAAATCATTGTCATATCTCATAATATCTATCTATATCTCTTTAATACCAAATAAAAACTTAATAAATAATTCAACCATCTTCATATCTATCTATGTCTTAAATCCTATAATACCATCATTTTCATGATCACCTAACATAGTTTCCTCATCTACATGGCCTCCTAGTACCTCCTTGGCAGGTCACCTCCTCAGCTCGAACTTGGCTATCATGGCTTATGTCCATCTTAGCCTCCATCTGAGTGGTCTCTCTATCATCTCCTTTGGATCATCTATGGGATCATCTGGGATGTCTATAGTCTCCACTCTTTCTTGTCTCCATCACCAACATGTCCTTAATGGAAATTATTTGTCTCACTTCAGGGCTAATAGTGGTACATTTAGTATCTCTTCCTCCTCCACCTCCTCCTCTACCACTCATTATGCCTGACCAATCCATGGTCACTCCTAACATAGCCTTAGTGTCATCCTCACTATCTATGGTCTAAGTCCTCTCTTCCCTCATGGGTCCCTCACATTCCAAGCCCACTGGTTAGGCATTAGTATCGATGTCATTAGATGAGGTATGCCCATCTATCTTAACACTTGTGCCACTATATGTGCCTCTCTCCACCACGTATAGTGTCCAACCACCTCTCTCCTCTTTATTTTTGGTGTAACTATGTGCCATCTCGTCTATGTAGCTATTATATGCCCATATGATTACTACACTATGTCTACACATCTCATTGACTATAACACTAGCATGTGGGGCATGGCTTATGTTACCTGGTCCTCCTTTCATCTTCATACTCAAGGTAACCCATCATTGACTGTATGGGGAAACCTAGTCGATTGATACATGAGAAATCTCTCATATATTTATATTATTAGTAGTATGATCAATCCCATAGTCTTCTACCCTCTTACCAACATCTTGAATAGATCATGTATGAGTTAGACCCAAATGACAAAACCTAGATCATATAGTACTCCCTTCTCTAGCATCATCCTACTCAAGGTTACCATAAATAGTAGTACCTTGTTGTCCAAATTGTGATAGAGCACTCATTATGTCACAAGGCCTATCACCACCTTTTGGAGGTCTAAAATTTATGATATATATATATATATATATACATTGTCCATACTAACTCTCCATCCTCTCAATATCATCTCTAAGCTTGTATCCCACATGGATAAGGCTCTCCTCTCTTCTAAGCTATTTTGTATCCATATGGTCACTATTTCTCCTATTATGGGTAGCTCAAGGATGGCATGGACATCCTCTAGTGTGATACCCACCTCTATCACATCCCCATCCAACTCCTATCTAAAGGTGTTAGTTAAGCATTCTTAGCATCCCAAGAACATTAATAATAGGTCAGTAATGAGGGGGATCTTACACATATTAGATATACCTCCTAGACCCATGATTACCAGTTTAGCTCGATCTCCATTTGACAATCTATCTAATAAATCTAGCAACCAAGACACATCCACAAACCTCCAGTATCTCGATCATCTCTAAAAATAAGAAATAATAAAGGATTTATTAGTTCCTCCATGTCATGTATAATCACAATACATTCTTTACACATCATTTTTATAATTTTAATTAAAAATAAGCCTAATTACTTTGACCTTATTCATTTTATTCTATTTCTCACTTACTTGGTCCTTCTTTCCCTTTTTTGGTGATTTTAGGCCATTTGATCCCTCTATCAACTTTTTGAATGCTTTTTCATGCTTATTATGGTTCCCTGGTTAACCTAGTTTGACCAAAATTTCCTTGTTTTTGTCATAGTTGACTTCAAATTCTAAGTCAACCCTCTTATCTTCCCCTCCCTGGTACTGAGTTCTCATTATGGCCCTTAAAAACTAGTTGCTCACTCCATTCTAGCTTTTCAACCTACATATTACACTAGGTCAACCCATACCTACTAGGTTAACCATATGGATTCTACCCTATTTTATCCCACTACATCTACCTAGTTGACCTTGTGCATTATGTGTGCTGACCTAGTACATTTTTCACAAAATGTACATTTCACTCTCTTTCTTTCTAAACCCTTAAAACCCATTTCTTATCTTCCTATTTTATACCTTTTAATCTAAGTTTTATAAATTTTGACATTTATAAATTCTTAAAATCAAATTTTATCAAAAATTCACTTAATTCAATATGAAATTTCAAAAACTAGTTTGAGATCCGTAGTTGCCTACCTATAGTACACCTGTTGCCTCCTCTTGGGTGTCATCCTCATCTAGAATGTTGTCCCCTCACCATCCTAGAATTTTTTGGTCTCATAGATCTCTTTCCTCTCTTTCACAATTTAAAATTCAAAGTGAATTCTCTTTTTACCTATTTAACAACACTTTTTAGCAACTCAATTCTTTCATTTATTTTCAAGCAGATTCCTTGTTTACCTCTATCTTTATTTCTGCTCATCCATTTTACAAACCATAAAATGCATTATAATTGTGATGATGTAGAGATTATTTTACACTATCATATGTATATCTTCCAAAAAATTTGATTTTTCTTTATTTTTTGCACTAACTTCTACAAGTTTGCTTAGTGTACTCTACATTGGACACGTTCACATTTCTTGCAGTCTACTTCTTTACTTATGGCACTAAGGTAAGTTAATTGTATTTATTGTTAAATATAGTTATTTCATTTATCTTATTTTTTTTTACTACACCATACTTACCATCAGCATTATGTTTTATCATGTTTTCTTCTGAAGCACCATCCTGTGTTGTACTTACGTGACATGTGATGAGCTTCAGCTAGGGCATATGTATACACATAATATTTTCAAACTTTTATTGATTATTAACACTTTGTATCTTGTAAGAACCTATCAAGTCTTAATCTCTCTAAGTGCATGCCTTAAGGGGAACACTAACAAATGGGTGGGTAGACCATCATTGCTTCATAAGATTGGTGTTCCTTTTTCCACTTGCCATCTACACACTAGCTTCTTGAAACTATTGAACCCAAGATTATTCTTCTTAGTTCTACCTATTCCTATCACTTGTTATGTTTTATCCTTCATTTATTACCTTGGCACCCTTTTGACCTATCAATTATGTTAGGTTGACCAGGTTGACCTAGAATAGTTTAGGGACTTTTTCTCTCTTTTGGTTTGTTGGCCTCTCAACTAACCTAACACAAACCTAGCGAATTAGACCCAAAAATGTGCTAGGTCGACCAGGTCGACCTAGTAGAGCTGATTTTATTAAATGATTTTAGTGTTAGTTTCTACTATATATACAAGTTTATTTACCTCTATTTCATAAGAGTAAATAATTTAGTGAAGAAGTGTGAGCAAACATCTACCTATTGACCATTCTACTTGGGGAATAAATCTTTAGGGTTCAATACTTTATTTGGAGCTCTAATCTCATCTTGTGGATAAGTTTTTTGGATGCTTGGATAAGTTATGTATCCTAGAGGTGATTTATCTTAGTTATCCTTACATACCATGACAATCTCTTGCAATACACCTTGACCAAGGGGGAGATTGAGATTTGGTGGGTTCATCTTCAAAGGTAAGTATTCCTAACTTTATTCTTCCTTTGTAAGAGTAGATAGATAGTGCATTTGTATTCTTATCTTCCATTTATTAGGATTTTGTATACATTTACATGATTATATGTCTTTTAATACATTTTTAGTTTAGTTGTTTATTTTTTTTGTTTCTAACCCCCACTTTTTGCCATAACCTTTCATGCGCACTAGATTAGATTTAATTTTATTGTTATTAGATTAGTGAAATATTAAATCATAGGACTCTTTTAGGGTTATTGTTTGATTTTGTTACATTATAGGCTTTGAAACCCTACCTTATATGGTGTGTTGTGACAAGTGATCCCCTAATTAGGTCTAGTGGATCTTCACATTGGTCATGCTCTCTCTTAACAATTATATGCTCCCCAATCAAAAGTGTAGGTGTGCTTTATCCCATCTGATCTAGGATTGATTTATGGACATGATTAATTTTTTATTACATATACAATCCTTATACTAAAAGATGGGAAATCATTTTATGTTTATCATATAATAACAGAACATTATACTACATTACAAGCAATAATTCTAACATACAAGCATAAAGGAATTATTTACATATTATAAAATCAACCAATTATTTGTCTTACAGTAATTCTAAAAGTATTACCTATATCCATAGCAAGTAAGTAAAAATCATCCTTGCCTACATGAAGAAGTAAAATGTGTTATAATCTATATGATGATTGTAATAGATCTATTGGTAGATGAAGAAGTAAAATGTGTTATAATCTATATGATGATCCAAGCACAAATCATGAAAAGGATGATTTTTATCATTACATCACACCTAACATTTAAATTATTTTAAAAAAAAATTAAAAAAAAACATTCAAATAAAACAAAAAAATCATTTACATGTTTAATAGTTTTTTGCATATGTTATTTACTTTATGTTAGTAGATAGCATATCATTTTATTTTATATACACACATATGTTTCATGCATAATTTAGTGTGATATAGGCATATGCTAGATCCATGATACATGAATATACAAATGTTGGACCTTTCCTCTACCCACATGACACACTAAATTGGGGATATTTGCTTCTATTGATCACAACTAATACAAGTTATATTGTTTTATGATCACTCTACATTATCATGTCAAGCTTATTTAGTAATGTTTACACATGCCTATACTCATGTTTACATCTTACACACTATGTAATACATTTTATGTTACAATACATTTTACTAACATATGTATGCAAGGATTCATATGACATGCTTATGTTATTTTCTTATATTTCACGTATTCATCTTATCACATGGATTACTTGAGTGTATTTCTTATTTACTACCTTGTTGGGACTATGGAACATTTGAACATGTTCCTTATTTTTTGGCCCCAGTGCCACTAAGTGTTATTTATTTAGTGTGAAATAATTTTAACATGTCTCTCCCTTGAGTGTGCAATATTTTAACATGCCCCATGTTTGTGATCTGCTTAGATCCATTTTATGTGACATTAAATGATATTGTGTGTGTGTGTTTTATTGTTTTTTGAGATTTTTATTATACTTCTAGATGTTTCCATGATCCATAACATGCATATTAGGTTATTTTTATTCTTGGATACTATGAGCTTCATTTATACATCTACTTAGACATGGTTCCATTATATGCTTTTTTACTACATGATTGATATAGATATATCATGGTTATATTATTATTTTGAGATAAAGTGATTATCAGATAGCATTCCTCTCACCTCAAAAGGGGGAATATCAAAGAGAAATGATTCCACATACATACAATTGGTAGAGTTGATATAATTTGACATAGTTTACATGATTCAGAGACACATTTGGGTCAAAATCTTATGCACTTGACATCGATTTTCACATATTTGAGATAGATTTTTTCACATTTTTAACATATATTAGACATAGTTTATAGAAAAAAGGTTACATTTTAATAAATACTTTAGCTCAAGATACATTATAGGTGCATATTCCATGCAAATGAACCAAATCATAAATACATATTCAGATTATTATTTTATGTTATTTAGGGTTTTACGAAAGCACACTTAAGCAAATAAAATTATCTGAAAGAAATAAGAACATGTTTAGATTTAAATTAAAATATAACTAATAATATAAATTTACCTAATTTATTATATACAATAAAATATAGTGTAACTAAAGGATAGATAGATCATATATTTTTTGAAGTTTAGATCTGACATATGATAGTAATCTAGATTCATTTTAGAATATTGATCAGGATTTAGGATCTACTCACTCTACATTTTATATTATTTTCACCTATAGGATGTTTGTATTGATGTATATGTCCAAATTTCATGTAGGTGTTCAACCCAAATTATACATAAAAGTGGATCAAAACTCTTATCAGACCTATGATATCACCTGTGTACTTATTTGGTATGTAAAAATATGTTTGTTTATGTATAATATCTATTCAATAATCAAAACCCTAATCATCTTACCTTTAACCTCTTGTAAGTGGGTAAAAATGGGTTAACATGTGAGTTTAGATAACCCTAGTAACCCTAATTATTACTAAGTACTTCCTACATGTCTAATATGCTAAATAGGGCCTCAGACTCGCATGTAGTTATCCTTCCTAGGCATTTGTGTGGAATTGTAACTATACAAATATATGTGATTTATCCTATATAAATCCTTAGTATAAATACTGCAAGAGTATAGTGACATTTTGAGTGCTTAAAATATTTAATATAGTATTGTAGTTTAGTTTGATAGCTTAGAATATAAAATACTTGTTAATTGAAACTTGCTTGATTAATTTTTTCTAGATGATGTAGCTAAACCATAAACTTTGTATATATATGGATATCTTGATTTTGAATTAGTATCTAATGGTGTGTGAAAATATGACAATAAGAATTATAAAGGTAACAAAATAAATGGCCACAAAGAAAATATATGAAAAATGATAAAATGATAAGTCTAAACACTTATGTCATAGTTAGACACTTGTGTCAACACAAGAATCCAACATGGACTCAAGTGTCTAGAGGATAAAAACACATGGATAATAGAATACATAGGTAGGGATCCTTGACATACACTAGATAAAATACAAATTACAACCTATAATCTTAGAGGGGTAGATAAACCAAGTGAAATAAGAAGAACTGAAGAGGTCCACATGAGATTATGTCACTCAATATCTAACTCTTAGTCAAAATATGTATATATTCAAAAGGATATGAAACTATGATTTTACAAAATATGTGTATCTACATTCCCCCCATAATCTAGTAATGTGAAAAAACTAAGATTACTAATTTAAAGGAAAAGATGGTGTGTAAAACACACTTTGTCTTCACTTTAACTTTCTTTGGACATCTTGTTTGAATATTACTTGCATTAAATGGCATATCACAAAGTAATCAATGTATATAATCTATATATGAGTAATAATAGAAAGTAACGTAAATAAATAACATGGATAGAATACACCTATGTATGTGTTGTGTAGTAATAGATATAGAATGTTGGAAATTAGATAAGTATAAGGGGACTTGAAACCTCATTCATATTTTTTCCAATAAGATGAGTGATCTCTCAAGTGTTAGTTTGGTTGGACCCTAGTGGTGTTGTATCTAGAGTGGGTAGAGTTGGGAGTTAATCATGTCCCCAACTCAAAATACGAAGAGTAGTTTTTTATCCATTGAGAGTATCATCACCAAACTAGTATAACTCAAGTGCATAACCTAGTGAGATTGGATGATTTAATCACTCCAATCTATAAATAGGACCAACTACTATAGATGGATAAGGACTAAATAATAGTCTACAATAGTCCAACCTTAGTGTGAGTTCATGATGTAATAAATTCCATGATATAGTAGAAATCCATAATGTGATAAAAATCCATTATAATCTAGTGAATCTAGAAGATAAATCAATGTTTAAGTACCTATAAGTAATAAACCCTTATGCATGCCCCTCATCATATATGGAGTGAATACAGTAGTTTGTATAGATTATGTCTATTGGTTTAACTTTAGTATCTTTATTTTGTAATCTATGTATAATGATAATACTTATGTATATCATGTTGACCCAAATATATATCTAAACCCTATATTATGTATGAAAACTAGATAGTTTTTTAATAACCTAAGCATGGACATGTTTTCATAACATGCCCCCATTATCATGTGGATAATCTGAGAGTTGTGTTTAAATATGAAGGGCATGTTTCTAAAACATTCCCCCACTCTAATATGGATGTGTTGAGTACTGAATAAGTGTGAATATGTGGAATCCATGTCTCTATGGCACGCCCCCATTGATATACCCCTCTCTTTTGGGAGGAGGGGAAATAGAATCTACTAGCCACCTCATCATGAAAGGAATAAGTGGCATTGTCATGTATCTAAGTGTATAATAACCAATATTACCCTAGTATTTTTGATACCAGAGAATGTAATATTATGCTAGTAACATTGGTGATTTTAAATATATTTATGTGCAAGCAAAATTTTAGGTAATTTTTAGTATTTTCAAAAAAAAAATTGAGATAATATGAAAGGGTTCATTTATTGGGTCCCAATGCAACTAATGGTTTTAAATTTATATACCTGATAGTTGAGATATGTGTATTTGAAGTTATTGTGGAAGTTATATATTAGGTTTATTTGTTAAACCCTAAATTAAATGTCAATCCTACTTAGGTATATAGGGTTAAGAATATAGAAATGAAAATTCACAAGGATGATAATCAAATCCACAACATGCCAATTAAATACTAAACTCAAATACAACATATGCTCAATTTATTAAATTGAGAGAGGATAAAAATAGAAATTATAACTATGTTAGATATGTAAATGAAAAATAAATAATATACTAGTTATTTCTAATGCTAACATAG
Organism: Torreya grandis; assembly: GCA_037957365.1. Lineage (NCBI taxonomy): Eukaryota > Viridiplantae > Streptophyta > Pinopsida > Cupressales > Taxaceae > Torreya > Torreya grandis. The sequence goes on along the minus strand of JARHVA010000468.1, from coordinate 2,627,864 downwards.
TTTTTAATCTAGAAAAAGTATGAAGCAATCTAGAAGATAATCCTACAATAGTCACTAAATTCTATATTGAGAGCATCTAGAGCCATGGACACTAGAGTAAACCTTAGATGCTAGCATCAATTGTAATTTTTAAACTAGATGTAGGTGTCTTATAAATGATACCTACTATAAAATGATGTGACCACTTAGATGCTTATGGGTTTGCCTTCTCCTTCACTTTCGTGTATTCATATCTGGGTCATAGACTATCACTCCTTATGAAATTATAAAACCCTAGTTCTTCATCTTCATATTGACCTTGGTAAAAATGGGTTAGTGGGCTCATGGTGTAAATCTAACTCCACATAAACCTATATTAATGGGTGTTTTCTATATAGCCACTAATCTAATGAGGGCCTCAGTCCAATGTAATTCTCCCCTAATATGTTAGTTTGTGTGTGCATAAGGATCAAATATGTGGAAATCAAGTATAATAGTGACCTAACTTATAACTTGGCAAATTGGGCTCTTGGACTGCTCTTTGAGTGCTTCATACATGTAGATGTGCAGTCCCTATGACTAGTATGGAAATAGGAATAAATAGGGAATTTTTTCTCAATTGAATGTTATTTGGTATGAATGTCTAGTGAGGAATGAATGAGTAGTGATTATGAATATATGACACTCCTATCAATAAATATCTCACAATAAATCACTTAGTTTAACCATTAGGATACATTTTATTTGTAAATTAGATGACTTTAGGGCCTAGACACCTGCATCAAGGAAAGGTCCAGAACTAAGAAGAATAACCAAGGATGAATTTTATAAGGGTACAAGACTGAGGTGATATATAATTCATAAATATCATCTATATTTTCCTCTACCCCTTTAATTTAGTAATAAAATTACTAGTTTAAAAGGAGAAGAAATGTGTACATGGGTGTGTATAACACACCTTACCTTTATGCGAGTCCAACTTAAGTGATTTTTTGGTGATTGACCTATAACTAATATCATTTTACAATATATAATAATTTCACATAATATAAAATTAAAAGCATTTAAAATGAATTAAATTGAAAGAGCAAGGTTTAGGAGTAAACTTGTGTATCAATACAACTGCCTTGCATTTTGGAAACTTGATTTGAAATATATATCATTATGAATCACTAAAATTGAGATTAATACAAATATATAAATTTTTTAAGTGCATATATAAATATGTTTAGATATATATTGGAAGGCATATGCCCCCAACCTTAGAGAAAAGGTGAGTTGCCATCTGGTAGTTGAGATTAGCTCAACCGTGTACCCAATCATACTTATAACCTTATGAGTGAAGTGAAAAAATTCAACCCATACCATATATTTAGTAAGGATAGATTATTTATTCAATTCCAAACTATAAACTTGGTAGGATTGAGTGATTTAATCACCTCAATCATACCAAAATAGAACCAACTATTGTAGTAGAAACCTAAAATACAGTCTATAACAGTTTGACTTAGTGGGTAATGATAGACCATAGAAGAGTTTTGAAACCTAAAATATATTTAGATTTTTTAAATTATGCACACATTTTAGAGCATACTAACCTTAGATATGTCTCATTCTAAAACTATGTATAATAATGGTATAATGTATAAGATTTTACAACAAATGTCTATTTGAATCATATGACTATGTGATTTGGCCAATTTGTAATTTTGCACAAGTGTGGGTAATATGATACCATTATATTCCTCCACTACATATGGGAAAATTATATAATTTCCAATTCAGAGGACATGTTTCCAAAACATGCCCCCACTTAATCTAGGTGTATCAAATAATGAATAAGTGTAGAGAACATGATTCTGAAGCATTCCCCCACTAAATCTAAAAATTATAAAAAATATTTATATAATTCCTCTATAATAGTTTCCCAATAATATTCCCCCCCTTAAGGTGAGGTAATAATACAAACTAGTAGTTACCTCACCTCAAAAGGAGAAGACAATTGTATAATCTATAAATGGAACCATGTAGTATATAGAAGAACTTGTCTAGGTAAAAGTATCATTGAAGTGCATAGAATAATTTGATCACATGAAGGCCTAATATTCATGATAAATATCATGAAAATATAGATATAAATATGACAATATCAAAAATCAAACAAGCACACACACACAAGATCAATAAAAAACAAATCAACATACAATGGTCCTAAGAGACTGTAAATAAGGGGCATGTTCAAATGTCACACAATCAAAGGAACATGACTTATTCAAATATCCACAAAAATAAATAATGACATATTTAAGTGTCCACATAATAAATATTGGAATATTTTAATGTTAAATAAATCAAGTAAAGGTATAGGGCTATAAATAAAAGAGCATATTCAAATGCTCAAACAAGAAAGACAATAGCAAGGCAAGACACTCAAGGAAGTGCATAAAGTAAATCATAATCAACCAACATAAATTTATCATAGTAGCTTATGGATAAAATGTGTTATAAAAAAACATCAAGTGCATAGCATATCAATTACCTTGTATAAGATATGATCATGGATAAAGGAATGTGTAATTATATAAGAGCTCAAATATGATAATGAAAAGACCATACAATGATATAACCTATGTGTATAAAGATAAATGAAGTGGATTCCCCCAAATTCCACATGACATGATTAGAGGGAAGGCCCAACATATTAAATAATAATAGATTATGTATATGTGTATGTTTGTATCACATTCAAATAAAAGTGTGAAATAATTGTATTTAGAAGTAATTGAGATACCATCCATCAACATGGAACTAATATATATATGCCTAGGAGGCAATATAACATGTTTATGATAAAAATATTTTTGGAATTTTGAAGCTTTTTTTTGGTATTTTAGAATATATGAAGAGTAAATATAATCCTATGATCTCATCTAAAGGATGGTCATAGGTATCTCCCCACTCAAAATTTAGTGCAAGGAATTTTTGGTATTGCCAAGGAGCTTGGATAGGTGAAATATTTGTCATTGTAGTATTTTTGATGCTCTATGTATTTATAATAGGACTCTACGATCATGAAGTAATAATAGTATGAATATGGGTTCATTGAACCCATCTCTATGTTCTCTATGGTTTCTTTGGAATAATAATAATAATAATAATAATAATAATAATAATAATAATAATAATAATAATAATAATAATAATAATAATAATAATAATAATAATAATAATAATAATAATAACATATTTAGGTTCTCTATATGTCTGAATATGGTGCATAATAGAAAATGAGGATTTTGTGGAATTTTTTGTATGTCTCTATTGTAATCATCTCTCAAGTGTTGTCCCCCTAGTAAAGGGTATTGCCTATTAATTACCCTTTTACAATGGAATAACCTTAGTAGGTTTGATAATTATCTAACTAATCTAGTAGAAGGATGAAAATCATGATGAGTGTAACCAAGATGCACAAGTAATGTCATGGTGAAAACATTTTTGTTTGCACCATTATCAATCATAATATTGTGTATAGGTTGGTGATCAAGTAATGATCAAATGAACAAATAATGAATATTGGAGTCATAATCCTTAACCTAAATGTCATCTAAATAAATAGGTCTATGAACCATAGTAGGTGGATGTTACGTATAAGTACCAATAATCCCATCCACTAGGTGCTCATAATGTGATGGATGAGGATGTGCATTATATGACATTTACACTTCTAGTTCCTTCTTAGAATGATCTTGTAAAGGATTTTCAAATATTTTATATTTATAGTGATCAGCAAGTTATGAACCTAATTTATTGGGAGGACCATCAAATTTAATCTTTTGGTCATTAATGAGGTCTTGGATCTTATGATTCAAGGTAAAACATATGACGTATAATGCTCTAGTCCTTGGTGATAATCACAATAAAAATTTGAATGATATATTTTGGTTAGATATATATTTGTATCAACCTTTATAGGATGAGGGAGGGATATAATATGACACTCTACTAGTCATGGTAGTAATGAAGTGGGAGACTCGGGTAAACATGTAAATTGTCTACTTGGTGCATTAGATAAGACAAGTTGATTAGGATAGTATGAAACTGATTTAATCAAGGTGGTTGTTTCCTTTTTAGGCTCAGGAGGTTTTACCTTATAGCTTAGTTTGATTGTAAATTTTGCGTTTGAATTAGATTTAGTTGGTGGGGTTTCTACATACTTAATTTTGTTCAATGAAATAAGTTTTGTTTCATGGTATCAAACAAAATGGCATAAGTCATCAAAGAGTTAAAATTTTTATAAATAATGTACTTATGTAAAGGATCAAGAAAACTTTGCTTTAATGTCTTTCAACTCTTATCTACCATAGGATTAGTAATTTTAGCCAACATTGTCTTGTACCTCAAGACATATTCATTGATAGGTTTAATTGTTGCTTGTTTTATTTTGGCAATTTGAGCATATGAAACCTTTTGAGAATCATTAATGTAAAAGTGTACCAAAAAATCATCTATAATAGGTTTGAATTCTTTCTCATATTGGAGAGGTAAATCATAAAACCACATCAAAGCATAGTCCTTGAGGATTCTTGAGAATAATTTGGTCAAAATTTTATTATTTGAGGTATAGTCAAGGCATGCCACATAAAAATATCAAACATGCTATTTAGGATCACCCTTTCCATCATAAAATGTGCATTTAGGTGAAACAAATTCAATTGGTAAAGGATGTAAAGATATCTCAAGTGTAATAGGGCTATACAAAACATATTGGGAATCAATAGCATTAGGATACTTTAAAGCATTTTGTTTAGGGTTTGTAACTTTGTCCTTCAAGTTATTTATAACTTGGAGCGTTTGAACTATAGATCCATTTGGGTTTAAATTAATAAGTTTAGTAGTCACCAATGGAGAAGTGAGCATGGTTTTAATAGTAATAGGTATTGAAAAAAGTAGTTGAGTTGAAACATTTTTTATCCCCATGGTAGATGTATCAATAGTGGTTTTAGGAAACAAAGGTTGAATTACATATTACATGACTCCACTAGATATAGGAAAGTTTATAGGTATGAAATAAATTGTATTACTTTCTAAGGATTCATCATCACTAGGTGGGGAGGCTAAAGCCTTATCATGTTTACTGATTTCATCTCATGTAACATACAAAAATACATCCATTAAGATTTTTTTATTATTGATATGAGTGATAAAGGCTTATTTATCTTCAATTTTAAAATGAGTTTTTGCATTAACAATTTCCATTGCTTCACAAATGAAAATCCTAGAATTTGAAACAAATTAAAATAATCAAGAAAATAGGAAACATAAAACCATAAACCACCTAGGGTATGGTGCTCAAAGGTCAGGTTCACCAAATATTTAGCCCTAAATTATATGTGGATACTACTTAGGTATATAGGTTTAATAATATACAAATGACAATACACAAGGGTGATAATCAGATCTATAGTAGGCCAATTAAATGTTAAACTCAGATAAAACATATGTTGAATTTATTAAACTTAAATAGGCTAAAAATAGAAAGTGCAACTATATAAGGTATAAATGAAAAATAAATAATGTAATTATATGGTTCTAATGCTAACATATTTCTAGATCTATAATAGGAAAGAAGTGGACTAGAAGAGGATTTTGGAACAATCATTAAATTCTAGATTAAGTGCCTCTGGAGCCACAAACACTAGCATCAACTTTAGACATTAGTGTTGACACTACTATCTAAACTAGACATAAGTGTATTATATTTAATACCTAATATAAAAATATGAAACCACTTGGATGCTTATGGGTTTGTCTTCACCTTTGCTCTAGTGCAATCAGATTTGGTTCATGGACTATCACTCCTTATGAAATTATAAAACCCTAGTTCTTCATCTTCATATTATTTTTAAAAAAATGGGTTAGTGGGCTCATGGAATTGAGAAAACCCTAAATAATCATCTATAAATGTATGTTTCCTATAAATTTCTCTATATAAATTTCCTTCAGAGTAGAGAACTTTGTATAGAAGGAGAAGGGTGGGAAATAGGTACTAAGCATGTAAGAGAGCCTGTGGGATATGTGGGTAGGTATATTTTTATGAATTTTAAATTCAAAATTGGGAATAGGTAATTTATTAGATAAATAAAATGTTAATAGCTGATGTAATAAGGGAATTAAAAATGGGTTGGAAATATGAAGGTTAGTATAAGATAAGAAATATATCTAAAGGGGACTAGATTATTGACTAGGGGAATAGGCAATGTTAGAGGAAATAATGATGAAAGGAATTAATTATTGAATCATTAAGTATAATTAGAGACATAATTAGCAAGCCTAAAGAGGTGAAAAAATTATGATGCATAGATTTTTCCCCTTTTTGAAAGGGCATTGTGACTAGATGAAGCAAAAGGAGTAATGGTATTTTAAAGAAGAAAGATGCTCATGAATGAATGTTATTAAATTATGTTAGTGGATATAATTCCCCCTTGAGGGGACACGAAAATAAAAATTACGTGGATGGACACTCAAAAATAATAAATGAGGGGTGGGAGTTATGAATTGATAATGAGATGGGATGCGAGATGCAAGACTGACGATGAAGAAGTTGAAATTAGCATGAGTAGTGAGCTAAAAAGTGATGATGTATTTAGAAAATATCTATGAGTATGGAGTCAAAATGACTATGTCATGGTTTTTGACACATATAAAGGGGAATAAACCATAACATGATGATGTTAAGATAAAATTTTGAAATATTTTGATGTATCCTAGGTAAGGACACATGTCAGGGAGAGATATAAACCAAGATGATTAATAGAAAATGACATGATTCATTGACATATCCCAAGTAAAAACACATCTATAGGAGAATATCAAGCCAAACTAAGACAATGATTTTATAATATTAACAATGAATGTATCTCAAAAAATAATTTGAGTGATATGATGATGTGAGAGAAAAAAATGATATGATCGAGTGACCACAGAATGAAGCAGAAGAGTTAGACTATAACACACAAAATCAATGAGCCACAATGTGATTAATAGTTATGATGCCCCTAGTAAGGACACATGTAAAGGAGTAAGAGATGATAATACATTTATGGTTCTAGCCATGCCCTAATAGAAAGAGGAAACTATAAAATTTTAATGGTGAATTAACCAATCAGTGATAATGGATTAATAATGGAAGAAAAGATGGATGTTGTGATTTTTTAAGCCTAATCAATAGGTGAAAAAATTCAATTGAAAAAATATTTTGGAGATTATTTTGGGGATGGTAATAGATTGGTTGATTAATGATTGATATTCTAGCTCAAGGATTTCACTTATGCAAGACTTTGGTATGATGAGGTACAAGAGAGATGTGATGATAAATGGTGGGGAAAGAGGAAAAAATGGTTGAGTTGACCTTAGACATGTTATGTAACAAAGCACTGCTTATATATTCTAAAAAGGCCTTAGGCCAATGTAGTTCAGACTTGATGATGGATGACAAGATAGACTAGAAGAGAATGATGATAATTAATATTATACACGTTAGTTGTTAAATAGAGGATGCGACTTATATTTTATACATGAAGATAGAGGACTAAGATAAATGATGGGAGTTAAGATGATATATTTTTATGACTAAAGAGATTATAGATGCATAACTAGAGGATATAGACAAGATGATAAATGGCTTAGAAGAATGATTGGATATTATATGATTAGATTGGGATGATTGACTTGATGATGGGATTAAGATGATTAGACATTTAAACACATGAAAGTGGATAGGATAAATGATGAGTGCAATCCATTTTCAAGCCCACATTACTATAATAAGTATCATTAAATGCACCTAAAATCACTCACTTCATTACAGTCGACTGATATTCATATTAGTTGACACTAATTCCACTTATCTTATTTTATCCCACTAATTTATCCCATTCTTATTTCATTAATCTAATGTCCCCTTCCATTAATCTACATTCACTAATCTTATTCATCTCACCTCTTTATTAATTTTCCCTAATCTCTCATTATCTTAACCTGATCATGTTTATCTATTATATGGGAATTTTTAATTCTAATAACCCTACCTAACCACCTACTAACCTACCCTACTAGCTATTCCTACATCCTTAAGAAGCCTAATCCTCATTTAACCACTAATAAATCCCCATCACCTACTAACCCACTCCTTAATCCTACTAGCCAATTTTAAATTCAAGAAAATACTAACTACGCACCCACCACCCTACACTAGCCTTCCCTAAACCCCTAAACCCTATAGAAAGATTTATAGAATTGGAGGATTCTAGAAATATCTCCAATTTATCCCTCTTCCTATAAAATTTTCCTATTTTATATATTTCCATGGAATTAAAAATTTCATGAAAATTCCTCAACCATTTATCTTATTCTCCCAAATTCAAATATAAGCCCTTGATCTTCCCCCCATTTGCCTATAAAACCAACCTCTCCCTCCACTCTCAAACCATCTAGAAAAATTTTAGGGAAACCATGCCAAAATCATTTTATAAATCTTATTGCATAGCCATTTTAAATCATCAAGCATCCAACATCAAGCTATCACTTTATAAATCTGAGTCTAAATCATCTACTTGCAAATCTTAGAAGGAGGTATCATAAGGCAAAGGAATTTGGTAAGCTTATTATCATTTTGATTTGCTTTATAAATCCTTCCTATTGAGTAGTTTTCATTCTGAGTTGGGTTTAAAAATTTTGAATTCATATAGAGCTCAAAATATCTATACATTTTGGAGACCACAGTGGGACCTCTTTCTCCCATTTAACCATTTTTACTTGTTAGTGTTGTTTTGACTAGCTTCCAAGGCTGATTTGGCAATGAAAATCCAAAATTTTGAATTTTTTATGTATATAGTTCTCATTTATGATATTTCACTATTAGTCATTATATTTTAGTCACGATATTGTCAAACTTAGTAGTGGTATTATGACTTAGTCATTAGCAGTTAAGGGTTTAGAAGGACTTAGCATTTTGACAATCCTGATACTCTCTCAATAGTGGGATTTCCCTATGAATTATGTGATTAAAAATCCTAGTTATGATATTATAAACCACTAAATGTTTGTCCTCAAGTTATTTTCAAAAATTCCACCACTCACCTAGTAGCGATTTGCCTCGCAAAGAGTGGTATTGTCATTTTGAGTATGTCAAAAACTATGTTAGGGTTTAGATTTTTGTTTATTTTTTATAACTCTTTATTTATATAGGTGTTTTGTGTATTTTTCTTACTCATGTGTGTAGTTAAAAGAGAGAATCCACTTGTAAATCAACTCCCTGCACCTTTTTGACAATCTCGTGACTATCTCAGTAGTGGGATTGCCTTGGTAATAGAAGGATTGTAAATCCCAATGGTGGTATTGTCTTTTATTATTAGTCTGGTAAAAAACTATCCCTATCATTTTTGAATCATTATCTATAGTGTTTCTAGGAATTTTTTGGAGCATTTTGAATGTCTAAAATTTATAAACTATGGGTTTCATCCTTTGGTTGAAAATTTTGAACATACCTCTATACATAAACATTTCACCCTCCATATTTGAAAATAACACCTAACAAGTGGTGTTTTTTGTCCTACAAGGTATTGGTGAAACATAGGAGTAAAATTATTGGCTATAGATTCATCTTATAGGCTAGTGCAACCCATTTTTTTACAATACCACCATTTACCCAATAACAGTATTGCCCTGTAACTAGTGACATTATCATTTTGAGTCACAGCATTGTAGTTTAGGCTAGTTTAGATTAGTGATAGGATTTTTCTAATATTTTTATCATCAACTAATTGTATTTAATATTGAATCCCTATAAATTATATTTATTTGATAAAATTTTTACTTAGGACAAACATATTATTTTTCTTATAAGTTGTAACATTGCTATTTGCATTTTTATGTCAGACACGACATTATCATTTTGAATAATAGTTTTGTGGTTTATGGAAAAACCACTACTATCAATCTAATCCTAGTTATATGATTGTTATTCATAATCATGGGGTTATCAAACTACCATAGTTTTGTGGTTAACTATCACAGTTAGCTAACATCTATAATCTCACAACTCTCCCAATCATGGGTTTGTCTTACAAGTCGTGGTTTTGCATTATGTAGTCATGAGATTGTATCCTTTTTTGCCTTTTATTTGGTCCTTTTTTAGTGCATTTTTAGAGTCAATTTTGGTGAATTTTTCATCACTCTAAGCCTTTCATGCATCCCAAATTACCTCTAATGCTGAGGGGCTCCACCCCTCGACCCTACCCTATACTATAATAGGGAGCATGCCAGGGACACTACCCCCAGACCCTACAAGGGGGTCTACCCCTTGACCCCATTGGGGGATGCCACCCCTAGACCTCCACATCATACCCCATTTACCCCAAAGAAGTTATAAAGCCAAACCATAATTTTTTAGGGGTATTTTATTAATCATATTTGGCTAACATTTTATTTCTTATAGGGGTCTTCTTTGCTAAACATCATCTTTTGGGACATATTTTGGGTCTAAAATTTTGTCTTGCAAGTTACCCCTTTGGAGTGCTACTTTTTTACATCATTTTTGTATTGTATATATTATTTTTAATCATCTTATCTTGTATATATTATCTTATATATATTATTTTTTTGTTAAAAATCATTCCTTGTGTATAATAGTGTGTATGTTAACTTTTGAATCATTTGTTGTATCATGTCAAATCACACATAGGTAATTAGATCAATTAATTAATCATATCATGTGATTGCCTATTTTTACCCCTACCCTAGGATAGTACATGACATGGAAGTAATCCCCATGCATGCGCTTAGTCTATAGGGGTTAGTGTTTTAGATTTCATCACTGCATGCTAACCAAACTTTGTTTTTTGGGAAAGTATAACAATCAAGGATAGATGTCGTTAGGCTAAGTGATTGACCCTATATAGGTCATCGATGAAGGGGAAGAGTTAACTCTCTAAACTAGGTATTAGACAACACAATATATAGACTTGGACCCCAATGTACCATCATGTATATAGGGGACACCCTTAGATATCCCATTCAACCTAGCATAATACCTTTCATCCATAATAGGTATTCCACTACCAGTGTCAATAATAGCACCTAAGTGACCATTAAGTGCAAGTAAGGTCAAGAGGATTCTGTTGATTTTATAATGGGTTATCGACTTACAGCCTCACTTAAGTATCTATTAGATGGTGTGGACATTAGGTTACACACCCATCAGTTTACTAATCATAGGTTTTGGCTTGTTTGTTTGGGTGTGTGTTATGTTAGACCCATGTATTTTGTGAGCTGAGTCAACCTTTTACCCATCAAAATCCTATCTAGGTCCTTTATACATATCATCTTGTATATTCTATCCTCATCATTATATCATCTTGTGTATATCCCACTATCCTTTTTGTGTGCATTCCAAATCATCATCCTCGTCATTATCTTCATCTTGATCCACATCCCTATCACCTATATCTCATATTGTATATGATATACATCATTGTCTATAGTCTCTTTGTATATCTTTATCTTTATCATAACCACTCATCCTTATCCATTCATATTTTACATCCTTATCCCAAGTCCACATCATCACCCACTTATCATAGTCACCCCATCCTTTCCTAGTCTCACCATATCCCAATATCCTTGGTCATCACCCCATTATATTTTGCATCCTTGCCTAATCACTATCTTCTCCATCCTCTCCTAATCTAACCATATCTACCCACCACCACATCCACTCACATATTTTAATCACCATCTTGTATCCATTATCTAAACTCATATACCATATCATCTCTATCACATCTTAGTCTAGCCATGTCTCCTTATCATTGTTCATCCTAATCATCATATTATATATCCTAGTCTCATCTCCCTTGTACATATTTTTGTTCTCTTGTATATCCTCTTAGTCACATCTTAATTACATCCTAATCATATCTCATTACTTACACCTTGTCCTAAATCCACCTCATTATCCAATCATATATTATTTATATACCATCTATCATCTCATCCTGGTCAAACCATATACACCTATCATTATTCAATCACCCTACTTCCTAATCACATCTTGTATATACTAATCCAATCCTCTTGTACATTATTTATTCTCTTGAACATCTTACTAGTCCTATCCCATCCTAGTCCCACCTATCATTTATCTTTATATCACCTAATAATTTCCATATCCTAATCCCATTTTGTCTTGTTATCCATATCCTATCCTAATTTCATCTCATTCATAGTCCAAATCATCCTTATACCATCTTGTCTCATTATCCCATCACCTTGTATATTCTTGATTCTCCTTCTTGTACCATAATTCATTCTCTTTTACATCCTTTCAATCATATCCTAATAATACCTTATCACCTACACCTTATCCTAAATCCACTTCATTATCTCATCTCATTATCCCATCACCTATTATTTATATCCCATATATCATCTCATCCTAAGTCAAACCATATACACCTATCATTAACCAATCACCCTACATCCTAATCATCATTATTGTATATCCTAATCTAATCCCCTTATACATAATTTATTATCTTAGCCTTACCATATCTTGGTCCCACTTTTCATTCATCATCCTCTACCATATCATAATCATATCTTGATTCATCATCCATATCTTACCTTAGTTCAATCTATAGCTGATCACTTGTTTTGCCCTTGCCTTTATCACCCATCTAGTCATCACATCATCTTATCCTAGTTGGATTCTAGGTTATATACAGGTCTAACTCATCCACCTTTCATTACCCCTTTATCTTTTCATCATCACCTATCACCATACCCATCCTCATGCCATTGTCCTAGTCACCTTCATCACCTAATCTTACCCCATCTCATCTTGAGAAAAATTAGTTTAAGGTGTTAACCTAGTTCTATCATCCTATCATCATAATCCCCACATCATCATATCACCTTATCACCACCTTATCATCCTAATCCACTTGGTCAAATTTCATATCATAATCAATAGCTTGTTAGCATCTTGTCACCTTGTCAGTCTCAATCTAAGAAACCCATCAATCTAATCTAGTCTAATCATCTTGCCTTATTCATTGCTAGCACCCATCATATCATCCTCTATCTAGTTTGAATTTTGGCACCCATAAAAATCATTCAATACCTTTGATATCTTGATAACTAGGTAATTTTGATAAGTTATTAGTGCCTATTGTACTATTGGTCTGACATTTGATCATAGTACTTAATCTATTAATTTATCTTATCACCATCATTACCTATCATACTAGCTTGGTCCTTTTGATATTTTTTTTTAATAACCTTATCCAATTCTTATCTTACCTACATCATACATCATCTATTAACCACTTCCATGGAATTAGACCTTGCCTTCATTGACCAATACATACATGACAATAAGGTTGAGATATTTTTGTGACTCATTATGATGGGTGTACCAATTCTTGAAGGTGTTGATCCCCTTTCACTCATTTTACCTCCCATCCAAGCCCCATCATGTGAATCCCATACCAATCCTCCATCTGCTAGCCATAAACCACCATCCAACCATTCCCATACTAGCAAGGGAATCTAATCTCAGCCACCTCAAATCCACCCACCCAATCATATCCACAACCATCTAATCATAAGTACAATACTTCCACATCAAATTCATGACATGAAGTGGGTCCTTACATTCCCCTTCCCATATCATTGGAATCCCTTTCCAAACAAACTATCACCACTAACATGATGGTATATCCACCTATCTGACATCTTGATCCTATTAAGCTTACACTCTCTTGGTATAATGAAAACTAATATTGTCCATATCATGAAACCTTGGGGCATACCATTAATAAATTTCAAAATTTCAAAGACTTTGTTCAATAATTCATTGACCATGGTGATATAATAATTTATGATGAAATAAATGAGTCGCAATCCCTTGGTAAACAAAAAAAGGAATGCAAAGATCCCCTTCCTAGTCATGATCAAGCCCTTCCCTCTCCAAGCCAAGGTCAAGACGCCACTCCCATTTTTAATAAATCCTCTATCAAAGATAAATATATCTCCCATGATCCTAGTCCTTATATATCTCATGAACCCTTCCAGGACCCTATCCTTGAATCCATCATTCCTCCATCATCTCCCTCTCACCCATCACATCAAATACCCCATGTTGAGATGTTAATCATGGATAATAAAACTCTTATTAGTAGCATTACATCTTATGTATTAGTATTAGCTTCAAATTCAACATCTAAGGTATTATCTTCCATAAGATCATGATTAACACCTATATCCAAAATAGATTCCTCATAAAAAATGTCATCCCTCATTAATGTTAATAATGCCTATCTTTTAGAGGATTCATATAATCCAAATACATCTGATTCATTACTATGCATATCTTTTGATCCCATTATAGATGATGACATCATAAATGAGTTCTTGAAAGCTTTATCTATCAAAGATTGTCAGAGTGAGTCTAATCCTCTTGTGGATGCATCTATAAAAACTAGTCCTAGTGATCTTTTTATTGATCTTGAGGAGATTTAATTTGATGTCAAAACTGAGTCTCTTAGGAACCCCTATGAAGATTATGCTTCCCCATCACCACTCATTGACCTCATCAGGCCCTCACCACCATATTCATCCATCATGGACCCTTTTCTCCCCATCAATGATCATTTAATCACTTCCTTCCATAAGGATGCATAGGGGCATGCATCATTGGAACCTTCCTCAAGTAATATAATATGTACCATAAATCCAAAGGCCCAAGACAATATTCCAAAAGACATAAATCATATTCAATTAATCTTTGCTCCCATTAGTCAAAATAAATAATACTTAAACCATCAACCTCATCCAAAAGCATCTCTCCCTAGTGAAGCTCATGAATTGGCACTAGGGACCCATCAAAGTCAAAATAATCAATCGATCTCCCTTGATAAAGCCCAAAATCAGGCACCAGGGGGTAGTCAAAATCAAATACAATAAAATGATCAAAATCATATGGCCGATCATACATCAAATGATCAAAACAAATATAAACCATAAATTCAAAGTGTCTTGGATCCTCTAAAGTCTTTTATCACTTGGCACCAATCAAATGAAACATTTCTCACATCTCCAACAATGTAAGTGACTACTAGTCTTAATCCTATATAATCCATCACACCATCATATCCCAATCATATCATCCATTCAAATCTGCTACATCCCCATCAACACTTAATCACATACATACCTCACATCACCTCCCTAGGTAGCATTGTCTCTTATAAGGGTGACGATGATACCTAGTCTAGATATCTAGAGGGGTCACCATCAAGAATAACTAAAGGCCACTAGGACATCTAGGCATCTAACGTCCATCATAGAACTAGTGTTGGCTAAATAATCCATTTAGTGTCCACACCTTGCATCTTATCCATCATCTAATAAATTGAGATGCCTAATAAATTCCAAAAGGTCAAAAAGTCAAAAAAAATCATTCATCCAATGGTGAAAACTAGTCTTCTATTGCCTTGGGCAAGTACCATGATGAAAACTATTTTTTGGTGTCATGGTAAAATAATCTATTATTTGCATTATTCCTCAACATTTAGGGGAAAATCCATCTAGTTCATATCCTTCTCTATCCACCTTGTCTATATCACCCATCATTTTATCCTTTAATCCATTGCTCCTATCCATCATCCACCATCATATCATGCATCTTATCTCTTCTCCCTTCCTATCTTGACCTTCATAAGGAAATGGAAGATGTCTTGAGAACTATCCTCAAACCATATTGGCATATCTTCTAATGAAAACTCAAGCCCATAAACATTTGGTTCCTTCATGATATGGACATTGGCTATCCTTAGTCCATTTATCCTTAGTCCCCATTATTGGCATCCTTTAGCATCCCATCCATAATCCCTCTATACTTCTCCTAGTTATAAGGCTTGGTATTCCCTTTGATAGTAACCTCATTTGTATAATGTATATACATATCCAAAAAATCCCAAAAAATCAAAAAATGACAAAAACCCTAAAAAATCATAAAATTTAAAAAATCCAAAAATAGTCCATCATGTCTTGTCTTATGCCCAATTCCCTAGTTGCATCCATCTCCATGTCATGTGTCTTTTCTTATCCCCAATATTTAGATACAACCTTTAGTCTTGGAACTAATCCTAAGTGTTCACCCACCATATTTTCATCATCATGTTGGCTATGTGTTTTTAACATACATCACCTTGTCAAAGATTTTAATCCATCACCCATCACTTCTCTATCAATGTTTTTTCATACCTAGAACCCATCAATCATCACTTTGCTAGTGTGAAAGTTACTTAATCCCATCACTATCCTTATCATTGCCTCTTCATAGCTATCACCCATCCAATCACTCTTTTCTAGTATGAAAGGTCTTTGATCCCATCATCTCCTAGTCTCCTTGCTAGATTGAATCCTTGCAGGGCCTTGTCTATTGGTAATCTTTGGTCATCACTTGTCTAATCACCTTCCTTGACTAATTTTTTGATTTGATTTCAAGACCAATCCAATATTCAAAGACCTTATCATGTCAATCTCCCTTCTATTCTAAACTAGGGTCAACACCTCATTGTAATCATGATCATCCTATCCAAATCTAAGTCCATCCTAAGTCCATAATCACATCATGATTGTCCTAATCCAACCCATCACCTAGTCACTCATCCTATCATTAGGCAAGACATTATGACACTGCATGTAGATACTTGTGTGTGTATATTACATATTTGTTATGTTTATCTTATTTGTCTTGTTTGATTATCTTTTATCATGTATATATCTTGTTTATCTTATGTTTTGTTTACATCATCACTTTTTATCTATTGGGTGATGAATGAGGATGTTATTAAGACACCACAAAGTGCCCTCAAGGATTTAGAGTTCACTACTTACCCATGAACTTTATCATAATACCCTCTTGGTCATATCAATATCATGGGGCATACTTACAAGTGATAAATTTAATGGATTACTTAGTCTATGATGATCTTTATGACATTATGATGGCTTGATCACACTCACCCTCATCATTCCTCTAATCATGTCATCATCCATAATCTAATCCTCTTATATAATTCAACTAAAATCCTTATCATCTTCCTCTCATAATCCAAATCATATCCTTCAATTACTAACAAGCCTAATCATCCTTATCATCATCACTTTCTAGTCACTAATCATCATCATTATCTTCTATCCATTAGTCAAGACTACATCAGCCTAAGGTCTTTTTAGACTATGTAGGTAGCACATGGCCATATTTCCATAACCAAGGATAGCTTGTCCATTATCTCTATCATTTATCCTCATCCCCCAATCTTTTGGTCACTCAATCATATCAATTCTTCTATACCATCACATGCATCATCTTGATTGATTTAGATTTGAGCTACACCAATCCTTAATATAATCAAATCATCAGTCTTATATTGGCCTAAATATCTCCCTTGAATGTGTCCTTACTTGGTATATGTCTAAATCTTATGACCCTTTAATCCTATCATCATTCTATTACAGTTGATTCCTCCTTGGGATGTGTCTATAATCATGACACCCATCATATTTCCTCCCTATACATGTGTCCTTACCAGGGGAATCATCAATTTATAGCTCATTTATCAAGTCAAATCACTCATCTTATTCATATTATATCCCACATATAACATCCCATCCCCTCATCTATCCATCTCATCCAACCCATCATTTCTTTTTTCAAGTGGCCATGTGGCTCATTCTTCCTCGCATGTCCCTTCAAGGGGGCATCATATCCCCTAACATAATCTACTAAAATTCATCTATGACATGGTTTTTATTTTAAATACCATTATTTCTTCCATTTCATCCACTCCTAATTCTTTTTCAAAGAAGGGGAAAATGTATGCACCTAAAATCACTCACTTTATTATAGTTGACTAATATTCTTATTAGTTGACACTAATTCTATGTCTCATAATTTATCCCATTATTTTTCCATTAATCTAATATCCCCTTCTATTAATATACATTTACTAATCTTATTCATCTCATTCTTTATTAATTTTTCCTAATCTCCCATTATCCTAACCTAATCATGTTTATCTATTATATGGGAATTTTTAATTCTCATAACCCTACCTAACCACCTACTATCCTACCCCTTAGGTATTCCTATATCCCTAGGAATCCTAATATTCATTTAACCACTAATAAACCCCCATCACCTACTAACCCACTCCTTAATCCTACTAGCCAATTTTAAATTCAATAAAATCCTAATTACCCACCTACCACCCTACACTAGCCTTCCCTAAACCCTATGGGGAGATTTCTAGAATTGGATGATTCTATAAATCTCTCTAATTTAACTCTATTCCTATAGAATTTTCCCATTCTATATATTTCCATGAAATTAAAAATTTCATGGAAATTCCTCAACCATTGATCTTATTCTCCCAAATTCAAATATAATCCCTTGATCTTCCCCACATTTGCCTATAAAACCAACCTCTCCCTCCACTCTCAAACAATATATAAAATTTGTATGGAAACCAAGCTAAAATCATTCTATAAATACTATTGCATATCCCTAAGCAATCATCAAGCATCCATTATCAAGAATCCAACATCAAGCTATCACTTTTTCAATTTGAGTCTAAATCACCTACTTACAAAGCCTAGAAGGAGGTAATGTAATGCAAGGGAATTTGGTAATCTTATTTTCATTTTTATTTTATTTATATATCCTTCCTATTGAGTAGTTTTCATTTTGATTTGGGTTTAACATTGTTAAATTCATATAGAGTTCAAAATCTCTCTACAATCATCATAGTCTAATAAATTTGATGTAAATATAGCACTAGGTAGTATGCTCCATGATATAAGTATGAATAAGAGGATGTTGTGTTAAATTTAAAAATTATAAAAGGGGAAAATAGTGAACTTTGCATCATCAAGGAAACCTAAAATCATCATTGTGTCTTTTGGTGACATCATAGCATCCTCATTCATTTCCCAATTGACAAAAATATTTATGCTACAATAAAGACCAAAAACATTTACAAATAATCAAATATAGACAAAAATATAAATAAAAACACATAAATAATAAAAATAACATGCACAAATATATAAAAATTAAGCAAATAAGTTCTTGTCTATGATTTCAAATGTATAAGGATGGGATGAATGAGGATGATAATTGATGCCAATGAATGAGGATGGATAAACTTGCCTTGATCAGGATTATGATGGAATATGGTGTGCTTGAGGACATAGGTACTAGTCAACTTATGGATTTACCATGTTTTGAACTTAGATGAGAGACTTAGAACTTAGTAGGATAAATTGAGACTAGGCCAATGCTAGCTCAAAATAGACTATATTTTCCCTGGTTTGGAATAGGGGATGAAAGACAATAGTAGGATGGTTGGCTATGACTTGGTTATGGAAATAATATGTGAAGGTCATAGATATGGATATGAATATGGGAATAAGTATAAGATACTACATCTTTGAATATTTTTGGTTTTTTATAGATTTTAGGGTTTTTAGGGTTTTTAGAATATTTCAATTTTTAGGTATTTTGGGATATGTATGCATACTATACAAAGGGGGTTACTAGCAAAGGGAACACCAATTCTAGAAACCAAGATTAGGATTAATGGACTTGTACAAATAAGTTTATGAGTGAGTAAGAATGGACTAAGGATTTCCAATAACCACATTGTGAGGGAACCAAATGTCTAGTTGCCTAATTTTCAAGTAGAATATATGCCAAGATGATTGTAGAATATTTCCCAAGACATCTTCCTTTCCATTACAAAGGATAAGATTAGAATAAAGGATGTACATAATAAGAGGATGTAAAACATGATGGATAAGGATGTTTAGGATAATATATGGATAAGATGGAAAAGGATTCTTTGAGGGTAATGTATATAGGATTGACAAGGGATATGATAGGTAGGAATAATAGATAAGGGGATGGGATAAAGAGGTGATGTAAATGGGGGTTAGAGAGGATGTGATTATAGGTTGAGAATGGATTTTGAACCCAAGTGGTAAGGTATAATGTAGACAATATATTATTTTACCATGATGCCAAAAATAAGTTTTCATCATGGCACTTACCCAAGGCAGTAGAAGACTGGTTTTCACCATTGGATGATCGAATTTTTTATTGGCATCTCAATTTATTAGAGGTATGTGAGATGCATTGTGCAAACATTTTATTGATATTTAACCAACACCTATTCTAAATATATGTTATGCTAGGACTATTTTTTCACTACTAGATGTATTGATGTTCTTGTTACCTTTATTTATTCTTGATTTAGCATCTTCTAGAGGTCTCAACTAGGTATATTTATAACCCCTATATGAGATAATGTTACCTAGGATAGTGATGTGTGGTAGGGATGGAATTGGATGGTTTTGATAGTGAGGTAGAATATGTAGATGAGTGATATGAAATGAATGGCATGACTAGGAGGAAATTAGAAATGGGATTCAATAATTGCACACACCATTAGATATGGTAAAAGGGATATTTTTGATTGGTATCATATTCCAAATGAGGTTAAGGAAACCAAGATTATTTGAATTCTTTTCTTTTTGATCCAAATATTAAATGGATGATCATCCACATTACTTTTGACATGTTTGACTTGTGTGTTAATTAGTGTCATAATGACTTCTTGGTTTTCTAACTTAATTATATTTTTATTTCTTATGGTACCTAGAACTGGGCTTCACCAGGGGTATTTGACTTTATACTTAGAGGATGATTATTTTAACTTGGATGATCCCATGGTAGTTCAAGGAAATTTTTACTAGGGGATGAAACTTTTTGACTTGGTTGATTATAAACCTCTTCTTGATTTTTATTGATTTTTTTAGATCATAACTAATTTGACTATTTGTCTTGATTAATTGATTATTATCTTGGATCCTTGTAGATTCAAAACATGATATTAATTGTTTATGGTAATCTAATAATGTGTATTCTTATTTATCTTATTTATGGAGTGGAATGGAGTTATTATTAATAGGAGGTGGATGATCAGGGATGTATGGTGTAACGGGTGGATTAAGAGGATGATATGCATCATAGTCCTCATAAAGCCTATTAGGATACCTAAGCCTCAATGTCAAAGAAAGTGTCCTCAATAATATAAAAAGGATCTCTAAGAATTTTTTTATAATTAACATCTAAAGTCAAGTCATATCCATCTTGATGATATTCAATTGATAAAGCATCCAAGATTGTGTTAGAATTTCATCATCCGAAGATGGAGAAAGAGTCATGCCTTCTGATTGGTTGACATTTGAATTAGAGGCATCTTTAAATAGATAGTTATTGGCATGATTTTAAATTTATATAAGGGATGATGATTATTGTGTGGATTATAATTCATATGCTAGTGTTCGACATGATCCTAATATAGATGACCATTCTAATGTTTAGTCTAAAAAGGATTTTGATATTGTAATGCTACTTATAGATGATTATTTAATTGTGGACATAGAGAGGTCATGTTGGATAACATAATTATTTTAAATTACCTTTTGTACTTTTGGTTTATAAATAGATGCCTTAGGCATAATGGATTTATGAAAATAAGGGGTTTGAGATAGATGAGATACAGGAATAGTTGTGGCATGGAGAGAATTAGGAACATGACATTGATTGAGAAGGGAATAAGTTTGATCATACTTAAGATTGATTCATGGCATACCATTTTTTACGCACTCCAAGGTGTAGATATATTGGATTAAACCTCAATTTTAATGTCACCATTATCAATTAATTTTTGGACATAATCTCTAAAAGTGTGACATCTATTAATACAATGCCCAAGGACTTTACAGTATAGACAAAATTATTTTACTCAATACCATGAGGGTGTATGTTTAGAAAAATATAGAGGTCTTTTTTTTGGGTAGACAACCATGTTTATGGTCTCTAGTTCCAAAATAGTGCTTATACAGATATTGGGAGAGGGGGATATTGCTTGTCTATAGTATTAGATGTAGAAGTGTTAGATTTAAGAGTGGAAGAATGTGATTGTGATGTCATGATATTGGGGGATGGTGGTGTATGAGATTATTTAGGAGATGAATTGGAATTAGATGATGTTGAAAATCTAGGCTTCCTTTTTCTAGAAGTATGGGGGATTTGTGATAGACTATTACTGGTAAATGGAGGATTTAATTGTGGATGGATGTGAACTAGAGATCTTATTATTTGAATGGGGTGAAATCCTATGGGAATTTTGGCACCCATTTCTAAGATCTGAAAGAGGATTTCATCCTTGTTGACAGTGGTTTATTTATTAAATATGGTAATACCTCTATTAGTATACTAACTAGGAAGGACATGAAGTGGACTAGGACTAGTGGATGGGGGATGGGAATGGGATTGGTTGTCACAAAAATTATATGTTCATAAGGTTTGATGAGGAAATTGTTTGGTAGGTGAACTTAGGTTTCGGGGTTCAAAATCATTGGGAAGGTGGGAACCCATCTCTAATAGTTATAAAAGACACTCATCATTATTTTAAAAGATATACTTGTGAAATAGGGAGACCTCATCACTTGTATATTGGGGGACTTTATGACTATAATTATGATGAATGGACAATACAACTAATTGTGGTGGGATAACATACAGGCTAGGTGTAGATGGAGATTGTTGATGGGGAAATATAGGAGACATTATTTTAGGATTGATAGGGTCAAGGTCTATAGGTAGGGAGAACCCATTTCTAAGACCTACAAAAGTATCTTAAATTTTTTCGTAAATAGGTATTGTTCTACAAGAATTGGGTCTGAATCCATGTGGGTAGATGATAAATGGGTGATGGATGAAAGGTAGGTAAATGAAAAAATGGGGTTGATGTGAATGTAGATTAGGGCTTGGATAAAAATATGCTCCTTGGATAAAGTAAGTATGAATGATTGAGCTAGTATCATAGGTGATGGGTAAGGATGAGATTATGATGTTAGACTAGGATCAGATTTTAAACTGATAGTATGATAGGTGCTAAAAATCTATTTACAATGACTATTTTTTAAGCTAGCAAAAGGATGAGGATTCAGCTAGTTCCTGAATTCAAACTAGCAAGATGATGATTAAATGGGTGTTAATTATAAATAGGGAAGATAACTAGATTAGATATGACTAAATTGAGGATGATTGGATGCTAGATTAAAACCAAAAAAATGATAAGTTGTTAAAAGGGCATTGACTAAGTATGAAATCTAAAAAAGTTATGGGTGATGGACTAAATCATAGTTAGAGTGATAGGATGATATGGATGGATAAAAAATGGTATAGATCAAGCCTTAAATTTATTTGTTCAAAGTGGGACAAGATATAATATTATGTGATGAAGTGTAAATGGGAATAAATCAAGGGATCAAGGATGATGGGATTAAGATTAGGACAAGTATATAATGGAGGTGATGTAATGATGATTAAGGGTAAGATTAATTATGTGGAAAGGGTGGTATGACATGATATGAGATAAATATGGCATAATATGTGATGATGGAGAAGGTAAGATTATATTAGATGATAAGACTAAAGATGGGGTAATGAGGGTATGACTAAGCAAGGTAGGACAAGCTAAGATGAACAAGGATATAAAAGATAAGGATGCAAAAATTATATGTATAAATATGATTATTGATGTACAAGATAATGATGGTTATGTAATATGATCAAGAAAAAATGAGGATATATGAATAATTAAAGATGTTATAGCTAGGACAAGATAGGATAAAAATATGATTAGGATGAAGTATTAGAATTTGTGATAAGATGTGATATAGGGATGACTGGGGATGAGTATTAATATGATTTTCCAAGACTGTAATATCATATGATGAGATTTGAGAGTCAAAGGAAAATTATGGTATAATTAATGTTGGAAAAAATTGGCCTACATAAGAAGCTTTTGATTGGATGTGGTGTGAGAGCTAAATATAGTCCTATTTTAGTAAGTGATCCAATGATGGAAAGATTAGACAAAATTCATGACCATGTTGTTTGTCACTTTCAAGCTTTTGAAACACTTTAAGCAAGCTTAAAGTGTGAATTTGGTGATTTAGAGGAACTAGATCATCATGGCATGTCATGCATAAATGAACAAGTCAGTTTGGTTATGCATTTATAAGTACACTTGGGAAGTCAACCAAAGTTGAAGGACTACATGAAAATGATGTTTTTCCCACCTTGAACATCCCCTATAATTTTTATGTCTTGATGATTTTTCTATCTCAAGATACATGTCTTCAAAAGGATCTAGTAGTGTGGGACGTGCCCAGGAATGTCAAGTTAAAGCCACAGGGAAGAGATGTTTGAATTAAAAAAATAATCAAAGGATCCTAAGAGTGAAAGCACTACTGCAAAGTGTCAAAATATTTCTTTATTATATCATAGATCAATAGCACATGGATAACAGCTTGATTCAATGGGACCATCAAGATCAATGACATGAGTTAAATCATGAAAATCAAGATCAATGGCAAGCACAAGGTCAACAAGTTAGAGGATCCTAGGACTAAACACAAGTATGACAAGTGGCACAATCATGGTGAATTAAAGGATAAATGATGTGCATTTTATCAAGTAGTTCAAAGATTGATAATGTGCATTCAACCTTGCAACAAAGATCAATGGTGTGAATGAATTCAAGAAGTTAATGAGCCTAGATTGCATGTGAGGTAAATAAGCAGGGATGTCACATAGGTAAACATGTTAAATCAAAGTAATTTATATATATATATATAGGTAGGTAAATGCATATATCTACGATCCAAATATGATTTAGGTTGAGTTAGAGTAGATATTTCAAGTTTGAGGGCCACTATTAAAGCTCAGTTTGGACCTCTATTTTGAAAATTTAGAACCCACGTGACTTTTTTTTTGAGGTTGTAATGTTGTTGCATGATTTTGTTTATCATTCAAAGAAGGGGATATATGTGTACAATGAGTTATAGGAGTTTATGATGCTCAAAGGCATAATAGATCTATTTAGACCTAATAGAGATCAAGAATGAAGATACGTGGCCTATTGAATATTCATTTAGGTCATGACTATATGAAAACCAAAAAATTGGTTTGGTTTTCATCTATATTAGACCTATGTCTAGGGTTTGAATTATTAGAAGAGTTATAATTATGAACAGAAGTGTCTTATCTTTCAACATGGTCATATCCTCAACAAACAAGTACCTGTAGCCACTTAAAGTAGACATAGTCATGGCTCTATCAAGTCTATGCATATGAGGATTTTGTCATTATAAAAAAGGCAAGTGAAATATGGCATAGAGTTATAAGGAGGAAAATTTAGTGGTTGGGAATTATAGGTAGAGTATTTAATAAATTTATAAATCCTTCAATGTTTTTTCCTTCTTAATAGGATCATGACTCATCATCCGCAATAATTTCTTCTCTTTTAGTGTTCTTCTCAACCAATGAGAGATATTGAAGCCTATTGGATCTAATAAATTTTTAATTTTTCAATGAAGGATAAGTCCTAATTGATTAAAACATATTTGATAATTCACTAAAGGGTGATGGTAGCTCATGTATTGATTTTTTATGGTGTGCTTATCTCTCTCTCTCTCTCTCTCTCTATATATATATATATATATATATATATATATCCCAATTATCCCCCTTTTTTAAGGTGTACTCATTTGACAAGTCAAAAATCTATCAAATTTTGTATGAAAGACATATTGGCCAATTTTAGACTACATATGAAAATTTTCCCAGATAGATCAGTTTCTAGAAGCCTTGCTGTGGAGTGACAAGCTGAGTAGAGTTCTTGATTGATTGGATGATCAAATGATGAAGAATAAAATCAAATGTCACTTGAAAATATTTTGAAACACTTTAATCAAGCTAAAGTGTAATATATTGATCTTTGAAAAGAAATTCTGGAAGTAGGTCTAGAGATACAAGTGAAGGGTCCAAGCAGGTTCCCATGGTGATCATATCATTCAAGAACATGATGTAGGTTGTAAAAAGTCTCAAAGGTTCATTCGAACAATGAAAATTCAAACAATAATTTCTAGTGCAAGTCTAAAAGAACTAGATCATCATGGCATGTCATATAGGAATGAACAGATCGGTTTGGTTGCACATTTTAGAAATGCACATAGGAATATAATACGAATCAAAGGAATTCATAGACATGATGATTTTGAACCATAAACATCCTCTACAAATTTTTTATATTAATGATTTTTTTATCTAGTAATATAAGTCTTCAAATTTAAACTAGCAAAGTGGGACGTGCACGGGGATCTCAAGTTAAAATTTGTGGCAAGTAACCATTTGGATTCAAATGTTCCTGAGGATGAATGTAGAGTCAATAAGTGGAAAGTTATTAGGAGTTTAAGTTAAAATATAATGGTGCACGAGTGATCAATGAAGTTAGTGGGTCCAAGAAGATCAATGGAGCATGTTTAATCATATAAAAGTGGATTTATGGTGAGCAAGATGTCAACAAGTCAATGAATCTTGAGAATGAGTAAGGAGCTGCCAAGTGTCATCACTGTGGTAACTACTAAGAAAATCAATGATACGTATTCAAACCATGTAAAAGAAGATTGATATTGTGTATAAGGTCAAAGAGTCAATGTTTTTGAAGATGAACATGAGGCCACCATGTGATGAAAGCATAGTAAATAGATAAAATTGACTATAGGACCCATAAAAAGAATGAAGAGCTGATAAATGGCATAATTTGGGAGGCCCAGATCAATATTAATGGTTGATATTAAAATTTGAAGCCAAGAGACTTCAAATAGAGCTCAAATATGACCAATATTGAACAAGGGTAGGTATTTCAAAGGGCATATGCCATTATTATATTTTATTCAAGCACCATTAAACAAGAGACATTGTCATACAATGTCAATGATGAAGTCTTGCTACCATTAACACTCAGTCTCAACCTCTATTTTATAGATTTAGAACCTGTTAACCCCATTTTCCAAAGTTACAGGGTTATCTCATGGCTATGTTTGTTATTCTTTTAGAAGGGAGATCCTCATGTGTAATGAATTTTTGGTTTCAACAAGTTTCAAAGGTAGAATAGGTTTGTTTAAACCTAATATCATTCAAGAATAAGACTATATAGCCTGTAGGTTTTCATTGACATGATAACTATAGGAAAACTAATAAATAGATTGGTTTTCATCTATAATAGACCTATGCTCAGATATTGACATGGGAGTAGATATGTGATTAATTAAGTAGTGTCTCATCTTCCAAAATAGTCATTTCCTCAATAAGTAGTTACCTATAGTTGCTCAAGATATATATAGTCATAGCTCTGTCAGATCCAGAGATATGAGGATTTTGTCCTCATAAGTAAGTCAAGTGGAAGATGGCATATAATCCCAAGATCGATATCTAGTGGTTGGTAAGGGTAGTTAGAGAATTTAATATATTTTCAAGGTTTTTAAGTGTTTTTTTTCATATCAGGATCATGACTCATCACCCTTTAAAATCCCTTGTCTTCTAGTATGTTACTTAACCAATGAGAGGATTCGGAGGCTATTGGGACAAATGAAATTTATTTTATCTATAATGTATTAACTCTGATTTGATCAAAATATGGTGAAGCATTCATTGAAAGGTGGTAATTATGTGTTCCTCTTCTCTCTCTCTCTTCCCCTCTCATTTATATCTCCCATTATTTCACATTTGTAAAAGGTTCTTGACTTTTGGATATTAGTTTGCAACTTTTGAGAATAAATGAGACTCTAATTTTGATTATAAAAATCCCTATATAAATTTTTAAGAACTACCTATTGATACAATAAGATGATTTTTACCTATCTCTTGCCTTTTATTAGTGCTTTGGTAAGTTTGTGCATGATGATCTTGTGAAGGAGATTCTTCCTAGGCCATTTTCCTTCTTCTTGCCTCTTTTATGTTGTTGTCAAGATAATATTTAGGTCTAAACCTATGTTCTTATTTCTATTCTTGGATGCTTAGTGTGAATCTTAGAATTTCTCTTTGCTTATTTGATTGCTTGGTGAGCCTAGTTCATGAAATACTTATGCATATTAGTTGGTTTATGAGATTGTGTAAGCCAATATTGTCTTATATTGATCTAGTGTGGATTCAAGCATATGAGTGTCTAATTTAAATTTGGTTCATATCCTTGTTAGATTTTTTAGGAGCCCTATTTCCCCCTTTCTAACCCTTTTCCTATTAGTATCATTAGTTTATGTGATCCATCAAGAGGAATACGGCCATTTCCAGAGGTTCAACCTCATCATAGGAAACCTGCATCCTAAGGTTATCCTAATATTATGACTGGGAGTGGGGGAACCTAAATAAATCCTATACAAGGGTGTAATTCCACATCATAATAGTTTTTGGCATGCCTAGTGGGATTCACTTTCAAATAATATTGGTCAAGTTTGATGTTGGTTTGATAAATTTGTATCAGTTATAGCTTTCATGCAATAGTATCTGGCAACTCCAAAAGAATATTCAATATTTTGGTATCAAAGTAGTGATACATATCATGCCAAAGGTGACTACAATATCAACTTCTAGATGTATTCCCTTTGAATTTTTTGAATTTTCTTTGAAATAAGTAAAAAGGTTAAGATTTGTCAATATACATCCATATAAAGGCAAATTTTTTCTTAAGTCATTTTTAAGGCCCACCTCTACAAAAAAAATCTTTGTTAAACTCTTTCATTACTATGGCAACCCCTAGAACTTTTCCTTTTGTGGATTTTAATGGTCAAATTCCATAAAACCTCCCAAAATATGATCCTATTTTAGTAGTATCTCTTAAAAGTGTCCCTTATTATATTAGAGACTGATCTACAACCCCTTTAGAACACCTTTTGGATGTAGCTAATTTTTGAAATATTCATAATGTCAATGAGTAAAATGTGGATATTAGATTATTAGACATCTCTTTCAAAGGTAAAGACTTAGACTAGTATAAAACCCTTAGTGCTAACTCCATTGCATCATAGGATCAATTAGAAGATGCATTGTGTAAGAGATTTGAAGATAAAAGTGAACATTTGTCACTTGCAAAATAGTTTACTATAATCAAAAAGGTTCCTCATGAGGTCATGCAAGATTTCAACACAAGGTTTCAAAATACATGGGATAGGATCCCAATCTCTATTAGGCCTACTCCTAACTTTAATTTCCTATACTAATTGAAATCCCTCAAAAGTGATGTTGCAGTAATGATCCAATCTATGGGACAAAACACATTACTAAATGCTTATGAGGTGGCAATCAGAGCAAAAAAATGTCTAATGCAAGCTGGAAATCTTACTCCTAGACCATTAATGCATTTATTACCTAAGATCCATCCACCTCCTATTTTTATTCCTCCCCTTGCTTCCATCCCTCCTATGCCAACACGTATTGCCATACCAACACCAAAGCAAGAAAAATCTTCCACTAGTCAACCAAGAGACTCCCAAGAAAAAAATAATTTATAAGGGCTTAAGATCATGTTTCAATCCTTTGGAAATGAGTTGGTTAATGTGAAGAGATAGTAAGCCCAATTAAATATACCTTATCAAGCTACATATCAGCCTCAACAATAATCTTATCAAGAAAATAGTCCTCAATACAAAGGAAACTTCCAAAGTTGAGGCCAAGGACAAAGGCAACCTAACCCTAACTATGTTAGGCATAATAACTATAATCCAAATTATACAAGCACTTCCAACACTTTGGTCCCTCTTCAGAATAATATTTCTCAATAAGATGAGGGTATTGTGCCTTGGAATCAGTATTTTGGATAATGCATTATGTCAAGCACTGACTTTAATCAATCTTTCAATGATCAATGGTAGTAGGTTGCTAATTATAGGTATAACCAAGCTCTTATGACTTAAAACATAGAAGTACCCATGATGACAAAACTAGAATATTATTAATAGGGTTAAGGGCCTAATGAAGGACCAAGCTAATTGGGTGCTATAATGGTAAATTATGATCAAAAATAATGTTATGCATCCAATCAATAGGCTAGTTTTAGCCAAGAATACACTCTAGTGGCATCTAATATAAGATTCAAAAGAAGGAATATGGATGGTAATAAAGAAGCATTCAAAGAGCCTCCTACCATTACTCCATTTATATCAAATCCAAGTAAACCTACATATGTTCCAAAGTTTCCAATATTTCCAAGGAATCAAAATTAGGGGAATGCCTTCATTCCCCAAAACTCACAAATTTAAAGTATAGTTGTGTATCCCAAAGCATAACCAAAGGTTTGTGGTTTACCCATAGACATTGTGAAACAAATGAAAATTTTCAATGTGAGTGTGACAATGTGGGACATCCTTTCAATGCCTAGATAGATGGACATCCTTCAAGAAGGATTAGCAAAGATCAATGTTGTAGACAAGCTACCAAGTAAAGAGAATGTGGTTCTCACCAATGCAAACAAGGGACCAAATGAATGGAATTCAAGTAAGATGATCAAAACTCCTCCCTTTTACATTTCTATGATTATTGGTGACTCTCTAGTGCATAATTTCTCATTAGATAGTGGGGAAATTACCTCAATAATGTATAAATATATAGCTAATTATCTTGGTTTAAAGTATGAGCCCCAGTCTAAAGGAGTGTTTCAACTTGATGGAACTTCCACCAAACCATTTGGTATCATTATAGACCTCAACTTGACCCTTCATGCTTGCCCTAGTGTCTCAGTGGCTCAAGATGTGTTAATTCTATATGTGCCTCCTCATTTTACTCTATGTTTATTTAGAGAATTCATAGCAAAGATTGGAGGGTATCTAACAATAAATTGGTCATACATGGCTTTTAGAACAAGGTATGGAACCAAGGTATCCATAAAATCTAATCCCATTGCACAATTCCACATTGAACCTTATGGGTCAAATATCATGAACATCAATTGTACCATTCTTGATGAGGATGAATTCATAGCTAGTCAAGAGCTAAACACTCATCTTAAGGAGATACCCAATATGTTCTTAGATGAGTTATGAAATGGCAATCAATTGGTTAACCCTTTGGAAGGCATTTAAGAGAAATAAATGGGTGTATATTAATTTCATGAAGAGATTTAATCCATGTCATCCCTCATTAGGATTAAAAAAGACTCCAGTGGTTTTTTGAAATTATTATTTGATGGTTCAAGAAACAAACATGGAGTAGGTGCAAGAGTAATGCTAATGTCCCCTTCATATGATAAATATTTCTCTTCTTACTGGTTGCAATTCAATTTTTATTATAATTTAGTTGAGTATGAGGGTCGTATCCATTGCCTTCAATGGGCTAGTAAGAGAGGGATCAAGCAGTTGCAAGCATATGGATATAGTGAGATGGTAGTGCATCAGTTTAGAGGCTAAAACATCACAAATAATCCCTTGATGAGATCCTATAAACATAGAGTGTGGGACCTTTTTGATGATTTTGAGGCCTTTAACATCTAATTAGTGCTAAAAAACCAAAATTAGCATGTTGATAGGTTGATAGTTATGGGAGCTCAATTTGACCTCTCAAATGAATTGAAAAAATCCAAAGTACATCGAGATGATAAAGTGGTAGTAAGGCCATCAATGATAGATAATGAAGCCCATTGGCAAGTCTTTGAGAGTGATAAGTAGATTATTTGTTTCTTGCAATAGGAAGTATAATTTTCCTTAGTAAACTAAGATATATTTCAACATAAATATGAGGAACAAATTATTTAGTTAAAATATAACAAGCTTCTTAAAGGTTTGGTCACCCTTGAAGGTATTTTCCATGAGGGAGATCAAATGAGGAGAGACAAAGCACTAATGTCAACTAATGAGGAGAACTATGAAAGAGTTATTATCCTTAAAGACAAACTCCTGAAAATTGGAAAGGTAAGCACTAAGATTGAAAGGCATGATTTTATTAATCTTTGTAAATAATATGCAGACATCTTTGCTTGGGAATACAGTAACCTAAGAGGTTTTGATTCCAAGTTAACCCCACATACTATAGAATTTGAAGCTAATGCCAAGCCTATTAGGTAGAAGCAGAGGCCTATCAACCCAAAAATTGAAGATATTATGAGGAAATAATTGACCAAATTGATTGAATCCAAGATCATATTTCCCATCAAACACTCCTCATGGGTAGCCAACTTAGTACCTATAAGGAAGAAGAGTGGGGAGATCAAATTGTGTGTTGACTTCAAGGATTTAAATAAAGTCTCTTTACAAGATAATTATCTTTTACCATCCATAGAAAAACTATTTTAGATAGTTATTAGTTTAGAATATTTCTCCCTTTTGGATGGCTGTTCAGGTTATAACCAAGTACTGGTGAGAGAAAATCAATATAAGACGGCCTTCACCATAAAGTGTGGCATATATGTTTATTATAAGATGTCTTTTAGATTATAAAACATTAGAGAAACTTTCTTAAGAGCCATGGACATGGCTTTGCAAGGATTGATAAATTAGATGGTGTTGGTCTACTTGGATGACATCACAATTTTCTCTAGAAGGGCTAGTGAGCACTTAGATCACGTAAGGTTGATCTTTGAGAGATGTAAAGATTATAGGATCTCTTTAAATCCCAATAAATGTGTGTTTATTTTTCATGAAGGCAAACTTTTAGGACACATTATCTCAAAAAAAGGATTAGCCATAGACCCTGATATAATAAGTTTTATCTTAGCACTATCCTTACCCAAGTACAAGAAGGGACTCTAGAGCTTCCTTAGGAAAATAAACTTTGTGAGAAGGTTTATACCTAGTTTTTCCAACTTGGTCAAACCCATCACTGCCATGCTGAAGAAGAGCTAAGTTTTCACTTGTTTAAATGAAGGTAAAACTACATTTGAGGCTATCAAGTAAGCCATTACTCAAGCACCCTCACTCATGAATCCTGATTTCTCAAAGGATTTCATATTTTACATTTTTTCCAATGTTGAAAATATATCATCCATGTTGATGTAGAAGAATGGTGAAGGACTTGAGTAGCCAATTGTATTTTTCAGTCAAGGGTTAGAAGGGTATGAGGTAAGGCACACTTTTATAGAAAAATAGGTTCTTGAAACCTTGATAAACCTTAAAAAGTTTAGAACAATGCTCTCAAACATCAAAATTCATCTTATGGTGTCTCACTTTGGAGTGAGGGACTTTCTTCTTAATAAAGACTTGAATGAGAAGAGGGTTGGCTAGATTACTAAAGTCATGGAGTATGACATGGAGATAAAGGTCATTAATATAATGAGAGGTAAGGGATTTTATGAGTATATGGTTGATGACCTCTATGAAGACAAAGAAGTTGTTTTAGTGGCACAAGACAACTCACAAGTAGATACACCTCCACCTCACACTATTTGGCTCTAGGATATAACACATTTCTTGATGATAGGTAAGTGCCTTCAAGGTTTGGATGGAGAAAAAAGAAGGTATTTTATACTTAACTCCATACCTTATGCATTATTTTATGGGATTTTATTTATAAAGGACCTCAATGGAGTGCTTCTTAGGTGCATAAATAATAATCAAGTGATAAAACTCTTGGATAAATTCCATGATGGGTCTGGAAGGGGCCATTTTGCTCTAAGGATAACAACAACAAAAGTGATGAGAGATGGTTATTATTGGCCCAACCTTTTCAAATATGCCTATGCATGGGTAAGGAAATGTCACAAGTGTGCTCTATTTATAGGTAGATAAATACTAGCATCCCTTCCTCTCAACCTGATCTAGGTTGAATAGCCCTTTATGAAATGGAGTTTAGACTTCATAGGAATGATCAATCCACCTTTCAATAAACACAAATGGGTGTTCATAGATACTAACTAATTTACCATGTGGGTAGAATAAAATTCCCTTAAATAAGCTAATGAAATAGTAGTGTTGGACTTTTATGATAGTATAATAACTAGGTTCGGTGTACCAGCTACAATAATTTTAGATAATTCCTTAGAATTTGTTGGCATGAAGATGAGTGAATGGACACTTTAGTTAGGAATATACCTTAGTACATCCTCTAATTACTACCCCCAAGGCAATGGACTATTAGAGTCCACAAACAAGAACTTGATAAGGATTATCAAGAGGACTATGGAGGAAAACTAGAGAGTATGGCATAAAAAGCCAAGGATAGCCTTATGGGCTAATAAAGTGACTCCAAAAGTTGTCATTAGAAACTCACCATATGTCATGGTATATGAAAGGGAATCCAAGCTACCCATTTCTCTTGAACTACCTGATTTAGATTTAGCCCATCATCTTGAGTTGATGGAAAGTGAACCTATGAGTGTAAGGATGGTGAAACTCATGGAGATGGAAGAAACTAGGGACCTTGCAATGAATACATTAGATTCACATCAAGTTCAGGTCAAGAAAACCTTTGACAAAAGATATATAATAAGGGACTTCAAAGAAGGGGACTTAGTCCTCAAGTGGGATTCAAATAAGGCCAAGCCAAACAATCATACCAAGTTTGATAGCTTGTGGAGTGGCCCTTATTTGAATCATAGATGTAAAAAAAATAATGTTTTTTAGCTTGCCCATCTAGATGGAGAGGTATTACAAATCCCAGTTAGTGGCATTCATTTAAATCCTTGTTATTAGAATATTTTACATCCATTGTATAATAATGTATATATTAGAGTAGTTTTATATGTTTTATTCCAAGTGCCTTGTGCACATTTATTTTATTTGTGTTTACCTTTCAATAAGTGCCTTGGGTAGAGTTGTTGTTTTGTTTCATTTTGGTCCTTGTTTTTTCAAGAGGAGGTTTTCAAGCAAGGGCGTCCTTATATTATTTTTACAATAGTTTCTCCAATAAATTTCATGATTCCATATTCCCAATGGATTAGACTAAGGTAACTAGTTTATTGCATAATAGGCATTCAATCCTAGGATGTCACCAGAAATGTTGGCCAATTTTGGACTACATATGAAAATTTGCTTAGATGGATTAGTTTTTAGAAGTCTTGGTATGGGGTGAAAAGCTGACTAGATTTCCTGATTGACTGGATGATCAAATTATGAAGAATAAAATCAAATGTCACTTGCAAAGCTTATGAAACAATTTAAGAAAGCTAAAGTGTAATCTATTGATCTTTGAAAAGAAAGTTTAGAAGTAGGTCTAAAGTTGCAATTATAAGGTATGAGTAGGTTATCATGGTGATCATAGAATTTATAATCATAATTCAGGTTGCACAAAGTATTATAGGTTCATTATAGCCTTATAAATTTGAACAATAGTTTCTAGCACAAGTTTGAAAGAACTAGACCATCATGGCATGTCATGTAGGAATAAACAGATGGGTCTGATTGCACATTTCATAAATGCACTTGGGAATTCAACCAAAATGAAAATAATGCATAGGCTTGATGATTTTAGTCTCATAAACATCCTCTACAAATTTATTATCTTGATGTTTTATCTATATCAAAATACAAGTCTTCAAAGTTAAACTAGCAAAGTGGGACATGTGCAGGGACATCAAGTTAAAATTTATGAAAAGTAACCATTTGGATTCAAATGTTCTTGAGAATGAATGTAGAGCTAAAAATTGATAAGATATAAAGAGGTCAAGTTGAAATTTAATGGAAAATGGGTGATTAATGAATTTAGTGAGTCTAGGCAAATCAATGAAGCACGTTTAATCATATAAAAGTATATCGATGATGAGCAAGATGTTAAAAAGTAAGTGAATCCTAAGAATGAATAAGGAGTTGTTAAGTGTCATGACAATAATAACTACTAGGTAAATTAATGGTATACATTTAAACCATGCAAAATAAGATAAATGGTGTGCATAAGGTCAAAGATTCAATGTTCCTTAGGATTAATGTGAGGCCACCAAATGGTACAAGTGTATAAACTAGACATAACTAATTTTTGGGCCCATAAAATGAATTAGGATCTAAAAAATGGCATAATTTGGGAAGACTAGATCAAGAGAAATGGTTTATATTAAAATTCAAAGCTAGGAGACTTCAAATGGAGCTCAAATATGACCAAGGTCAAACTAGGTTAGGTATTTTAAAGGGAATATGCTACCATTAGAGTTCAGTCAAGCACCATTAAAAATGAGACACAATCATATAATCAAGATTGTCAATGATGAATTCTTGTTGCCATTACGGCTCAGTCTCAACCTCTGATTTGAAGATTTAGAACTTATCAAACCCATTTTCCAAAGTTGTAAGGTTTTTTCATGGTTGTGTTCATTAATATTTTAGAAGGGAGATCCTCATGTACAGGGACTTCTCAGTTTCCACAAGTTTCAAAGGTAGAATAGGTTTGTTTAAACCTAATATCATTCAATAATAAGACTATCTAGCTTATAGGTTTTCATTGACATGATAACTATAGGAAAACCAATGAATGGATTGGTTTTCATCTATAGTAGACCTATACCCAAATATTGAAATAGGAGTAGATATGTGATTAATTAAGTAATTTATTATCTTCCAAAATATTAATTTTTTTGAGAAGTAGGTACCTATATCTACTCAAGTCAGATATAGTCATGGATCTATTAAATCCAGAGATATGAATATTTTGTCCTCATAAGCAAGTCAAGTGGAAGATGGCATAGAATCCCAAGATGGAGATCTGGTGGTTGGTGAGGGTAGTTGGAGAATTTAATATATTTTTAAGGTCTCTAAGGGTTTTTATTCATAACAAGATCATGACTCATCACCCTTAAAAATCTCTTTTCTTTTAGTATTTTGCTCAATCAATGAAAGGATTCAGAGGCTATTGGGACAAATAAAAGTTATTTTGTCTATAATGTATTAACTTTGATTGGATCAAAAGATGGTGAAGAATTCATTGAAAGGTGGTGGTAGCTCATTTAATAATCTCTAATTATGTGTTCCTCCTCTTTCTCTCTCTCTCTCTTCCTCTCTCCTCTATATCTCCCATTCTTTCACATTTGTAAAAGGTTCTTAATTTTTGGATATTAGTTAGAGACTTTTGAGAATCAAGGAGACTCTCATTTTGATTAGAAAAGGCCCTGTTAAATTTTTTAAGAACTACCTCTTGATGAAATAAGATGATTTTTGCCTATTTATTTCCTTTGATTAATGCTTTAGTAATTTTGTGCATGATGATCTTGTGAAGGATATTCTTCTTATGCCATTGTCCTTTTGCTTGCCTCTTTTAAGTTTTTTCAAGATAATTTGTAGGTTTGAACCTATGTTTTTATTTTCATTCTTGGATGCTTAATGTGAGTCTTAGAATACCTCTTTGCTTCTTTGATTACTTGGTGAGCCTAATTCATGAAATACTTATGCATATTAGTTGGTTTGTGAGATTGTGTAAGCCAACATTATCTTATGTTGATTTAGTGTGGGTTCAAGCATATGAGTGTCCCATTTAAATTTGGTGATTATCCTTCTTAGGATCTATATTTACCCATTTTCAACCCTTTTCCTAGTAGTAGAATTACTTTAAGTGATCCATCAAGAGGAAGTTGGCCTTCTTCGGAGGTTCAACCTTATCATAAGAAACCCACATCCTGAAGTTATCCCAATATTATGATTAGGAGTGGGGGAGCCTAAATAAATCCTCTAAAATCATGAAATTTCATGCCAAAATAAGACCTATTGAACTAATAAATATTTTCTTTACCTATCACTTACCTCTAAATTATGTTTAGCAAGCTTGTGCATGATGGCATTGTGAAGGAGTTTCTTCCATGCCCACTATCCTTATTCTTTGCCTCTTTTTAGGTATTTTCAAACTATTTATAAGTACAAAATTATTCTATTTTTACCATTAATTTATTCTTGGTGTGAATCTTAGAATTCCTCTTTGATTTATTGATTGCTTGGTGAACCTAGTTCATGAAATACTTGTGAAATTAGCTAGTTTGTGAGATTATGTGAGCTAGCATTGTCTTGTACTTCATCAGTGTCTATTTCATGCTTATGTGAGTTCCCATTTAAATTTTACACATCACCTTTTTATATCTCTTAGTAACACTTTACCCCCTCTATCCCTTTTCCCAGTAGTGGCATTAGTCTAGGTGATCCATTAAGAGGAATTCAGCCTTCTTCAGAGGTTCAACCCCACTACAAGATACCCATAGCCTAGGGTTGTTCCAATTTTTTGGATTGGTTGAAGGGAGCCTAAATAACCCCTCAATGGTTGAAAAATAAGACCACAATAGTTTCTAGCATGCCTGGTGGGACTATAAGTTATTCACCAAGTGAAGAGTTTTGGTGTTCTCTTCATCCAATCAACCTTTGGAGGCATGTTTGTAATCACCAATTGTGACTTCAAGTATTCATCAGTTGGTTTAATAAACAAAGTGCCTAATCATAATTATTTGGTATTTTTCACCACTCATTTTATCAAAATGCATGTTCTTTCATTCCTTATCCTTCATATCAAATTAGTAATGTTTATAGCTTCACCCTAGTGGCTCTCAAGATTCAGTATATCACCCTTGTTAGAGTTTGTCTATCTCTAGTCAACCAAAGAAGAATCTTAGGGAGATAAAACTTGATCTTAAAAAATAATTGAGAGAGATCAATAGGGTGGAAGAGTGTTATAGGAAGCAAGAAAATATTGAATACCATGCTTTTGTTCAAGAGCGGGAGTGGAGGTTTCAGGAGGAGTGTTTGGTTAGGCAAGACTGAGCCAAAAAATAAAATGACTATTAATTGTTTTTAAGGATGAAAGAAGCCAAACATAAACCCTAACTATCCTCTCCTAATCTTATTCATGCTAAAACCCAATCCCTTTGTCTACCTTATCAATTTTCATCTTTATAAGGAGCCAAGAAAATCATTAAAAGCTATTCAACTGAAGAAAATGAAACCATCTCATCATGGATATTCTCCTATGCTAATGACCTAGACTGTGTCATAGCCTCTTTTTTGAAACCACCCTCTCCTATAATCATCTAGGAAGAGGATAAAGTGGATAAGCCTTACACATTCCCCTCATGGAAATTAATTCAAAAAGACACAAAGAAGAAAGAAGAAGTACTAGTTGAGGCAATCCAAGAACTAGTTTAAGGAAAAGAGGTGTTAACTCAATTCAATAAGCCTACCCTACAAGAATTCCATCACTCTTTTTCCCTCCCTCAAGAACCATCAAAAAGACCATTCAAGGTCCCTAATTGGAAGGAATCTCTCTTAAGCTGTAATTAAGGTGAAATTTTTCACCATCCCAATATCTCCCCCTTGGAGAAAGAACCTATTTTACAAAGGATAAAGGAGAATATTATAGTTATAGGTGATCCTAAAGAGGAAAATACAAGTTTTTATGAGGAAGAGATCATTATAGGTATCCCACTTCACTCAAATGAGGAAAAATCAGGTTTATATTAGCCTTCTTGGCATGGTTTTAACACTAATGAATTAGAGCTTGAAGGTAGTAGTGATACCTTCATACTTGAAGAGTTGTGTATTCAATTATAGTTGAAATAAAAATATATTTTTATTTGTTTCAAGATATTCCATTTGGTCTAGTTGAAGATGAAGATAATCAAGGTGCAGAGGTTGATATGGTTGTAGTAGCCAGTCTATTAGTTTATCATGTGAGCCGAAATAGGAAAATACAAGTTTTTATGAGGAAGAGATCATGATAGGTATCCCACTTCATTCAAATGAGGAAAACTCAGTTTTGGACCAACCTTCTTGGCATGGTTTTGACACTAATTCATTAGAGCTTGAAGGTAGTATCAATATCTTCATACTTGAAGAGATGTGTATTTGAGAGCAAAAGAGATTTTAATTTGTTTTAAGAGCTTCCATTTGGTGTATTTGAAGATGAATATGATCAATGAATAGGGTTTTATATGGTTATAGTAGCCAATCTATTAGTTTATCATGTTAAAGAATTCATAAATGAGCAAGAGAAAGAAATTGAGAAACAAGAGGATCAGAATGAAGTATGGCAATAGTTTTACCATTACTTCATGGACTAGGTAGAGGTTATAAAATAGATTATGCCTCGTATAGAGCATGAAAATGAACTCACAAATTAGGGTATGGAATTTGAGTAGCCTTAAGATGAATTCTCCATTGAAGATAGTATTGATGTCTTCAAGAATGAAGGAGAGTGGTTAGATCTAGAGCCACAATAATATGACATTTTAAACTTTAAATGGGTTGGTGAGATTCCATGTGGATCATTTCAAATTTAGAGGAACAAGTATGGTGTTAAATTTAGCATTGTCCCAGATGACTAAGACGAAGCTACTTTTTGGTATTAATTATAACTTTGTTGCCTAAGCTTGGATAGTCAACCTTCATTTTCAAAATATCCATCAAGTTAGAAGGTTGTAGGTACTCTTATAGTCCAACATGAATAATGGGACTAATATGTCTACATTTGAGACGTGTTTTTCCCTTTTCATCCACTAGATATCATGACAAGAAGTTTGGCAATCAAGTAGTCTAGTTCACCAGTTTTGGCACCTTAAAAATAAGGTGTTTTCCATCATGGTCCATTATAAGTGAATTATGGTAATTTATTCCCATTTGATCTAGGATGAATGTACTTATAAGTGGAATCCTTTTATATATTAGAGTATATTTTATGTTTTCCTCTAAGTGCCTTGTGCACATTTCATTTCAGTTGTGTGTTTCCATTCCATAAGTGCCTTGGGCACTTTATTTAGTTTTGTTTCATGTAGTTCTTGTTGCTTCAAGAAGAGGTTTTTAGAAATGGGTAGTCTTATATTATTTTCACATTAGTGAGGAAAGATATACTTGTGACCCTATATACCTAATAGATTATAAAAGGCAACTAATTTTGGTCCTTAGTCATAACAGGCATGTTTCCTTCTCAGGTCATCAGAAATGTTG
Organism: Torreya grandis; assembly: GCA_037957365.1. Taxonomy (NCBI): domain Eukaryota; kingdom Viridiplantae; phylum Streptophyta; class Pinopsida; order Cupressales; family Taxaceae; genus Torreya; species Torreya grandis. The sequence goes on along the minus strand of JARHVA010000468.1, from coordinate 2,587,013 downwards.
GCCAAAATTGGCCTACATAAGAAGATTTTGATTGGATGTGGTGTGAGAGCTAAGCAGAGTCTTATTTAAGTAATTAATCCAATCATGGAAAGAGTAAATAGACTTCATGACCATGTCACTTATCACTTTCAAGATCTTGAAACACTTTGAGCAAGCTTAAAGTGTGAATTTGGTGATTTAGAGGAGCTAGACAATCATGGTACATTGTGTAGGAATAAATAGGTCAGTTTGGTTGTGAATTTATAAATACACTTAAGAATTCAACTAGAGTTAAAATACTACATGAAAATGATGTTTTTTGTGCCCTGAATGTGCCCTGAATGGATCTAGGTAGGTAAATGTATATAGTCAAGATCCAAATATGATTCAAGTTAAGCTAGAGTATAATTTTCAAGTTCAACGGCCACCATTAATCTTAATTTGGACCTTTGGTTTGAAATTTTAAAACCCATAGGACTTATTTTTTGAGGTTACAATGTTTTTTCATGATTTTATTCATCATTCAAAGAAGGGGATCTATGTGTATAATGAGCTCTTGGCTTCCATGATGCTCAGAGGTAGAATAGGTATATTTAAACCTAATAGAGATCAAGAATAAAGCTACGTAACCTATTGAATATTAATTGAGGTCATGACTATATGAAAACTAATAAATGGGACTATTTTTCATCTATATTAGACCTATGTCTAGGGTTTAAAGTAGAAGTAGAGTTATAATTATGAAAAGAAGTGTCTTATGTTTTGATATGGTCATATCCTCAACAAATAGGTACCTACATCCACTTAAAGTAGACATAATCATGGATATGTTAGGTCTAAGGATATGAGTATTTTGTCATTATAAAAATGAAATCAAAAGATGGAATAGGGTTTTAAGGAGGAGAATTTAGTGGTTGGGAAGTGTAGGTGGAAAATTTAATACATTTATAGAGCATTCAAAGTTTTTTTCCTTCTTAGTAGGATCATGACTAATCATCCCCAATAGTTTCTTGTCTTCTAGTGTGACTCTCAACCAATGAGAGAGCTTATAGGATATTATAGCTAAGAAATGGTTAATTTTTTAATGAATTATTAGTCCTAATTGATCAAAATATAGTTTAGAATTCATTAAATGGTGGTGGAAACTCATTTATTGATTTCTAATAGCATGTTTCTCTCATTTTCCCCCTTCTTTTATATCTCCCATTTCTCCCCCCCACCCCATTTTTTAAGGTGTGCTCATTTGACAGGGCAAAACCTTGTCAAAATTTGTATGAAATACCTCTTAAATTAATAAATATTTTATTTACCTATCTCTTTCCTCTGAATTTTGTTTAGAAGGCTTGTGCTTGATGGCATTAAGAAGGAGTTTCTTCCATGCCCATTATCCTTCTTCCTTACCTCTTTTTAGGTTTTTTTAAGATAGTTTCAAGTATAAACTTGTGTTCTTTATACCATTAATTTTGGTGTGAATATTATAAATCCTCTTTGCTTCTTAGATTGTTTGGTGAACCTAGTTAATCAACTACTTATACAATTAACTAGTTTATGAGATTGTGTGAGCTAGCATTGTCTTGTGCTTCATAAATGTCTATTTCATGCTTATGTGATTTCTTATTTAAATTTTGTGTATCACCTTTTTTATCTCTCTTAGTAACCCTTTACCCCCTATCTATCCCTTTTCCTAGTAGAGGCATTAGTCTAGGTAATCCATCAAGAGGAAGTTGACCTTCTCCAGAGGTTCAACCCCACTATAGGATACCCATAACTTGGGGTTGATCTAATTTTTTGGATTGGTTGGAAGGAGCCTAAATAACCCCCTCTATGGGTGAAAATTAAGACCATAACAATTAGGATGGGATAAAATTAGATGATAAGACTAGCAATGGGGGAAATAAGGTTATGACTAGGACTAAATAGACAAAGATGAGAGGGATGATGAGGTCAAGATGAGATGATAATAGTCAAGGAAATAATTTACAAGATGCAAGTTAAGGATATATAAGATGCACAATAAGGATATACAAATGGTGATATAAGTCCTATATAATCATGTATAAGCTTGGGTGAAAGGCTAACTCAGTTCACAAACATCATTGATTTATCACAACACACACAAAATTAATCAAACCTCAAACTTAAGATTAGTACACTGATATGGGATTGTAACTCAATGACTACACCATCTAATAGCTTTACAGGTGAGGCTATAGGTTGGTGGCCCATTATAGAATCTCCCAAACCCTCTCAACCCTATTTTCACATAATGGTCACTATGGGAGTTGATATTAACTCTAGTAACATGTTGATTTTTATAATTTATGGTCCTATTCTAGGTTATATGAGATCTCTAAGGGCATCCTTTATATACACTAGGTATGTGGGACTGGACTCCATGTAGGGTATTGTCTAGTTCTTGGGTAAGAGACTTAACTCTTTCCTTTCATAGAAGACTTGTATGGGGTCAACCACTTGACCTAATGATAGTTTTGCCTAATTTTTATACTCCATCGAAACACAGTGTTTTTGAATGCACAATGATGAAATCTGAGTCACTAACCCTAAGACTATGGAAAGTGCATGGGAATCACTCAAGCATCATGTTGCCCCCTAAAAAATAAAAATGAGAGGGTTTTTAGTGGTTATTGATCCTTTGAGACTCATCACTATGATGTAGGGAAGTGAGCATACACCATCATAGTCCTTGGGTATAGACAAACAAACTAAAAATTAATTAATTGATTAATTTAGAAATGATATATACAAAATATATATGAAGATGGTTTTTAAAATTATAAAATATTTAACAAGTGTCCTACAAAGAAAGTGATTAGTAGGTTTAAATTGGCAATCTTGAGGGGTAACTTTCAAAATAAGATGTTAAACAAAGAAAAAAGTGTCTTGTAAGACAAGTGGTAGTTTTGACTGAATTTTCCCTTCTAAAAAATCTAAACCAAATTTTAGTCTAATAATCCTTAATAAAAACACTAAAAAAATCAAGAGTTTTACACTATAAATTTTTTGAATGAGGGGCCATGACATCAGGTTCTAGGGGTGGAAGCCCCCATTGGGGTCAAGGGGTAGTGCCCCTTATAGGGTTAAGTGATAGCACCCCTTTTAGGGTCTAGGGATAGCTCCTTAGGTACACTCCCAATGCAATTTAAGACTTATAGAACCCTTGAAATGGCCAAAAATTCAATGAAAATGAACCTTAAAAATGCACTTTAAAAAAAGACAAATTTTAAGTCAAATAAAGATCGATTCTAAATTTTAATCTACTCAAAATCGCTAATGCAGTAATCAAAATCACTTATATATAGTTAGTATTAATTCAAAATCACTTCTAGAGAGACAAAATCACTTTTAAAAATGCAAAGTCATAAATGTACACAAGTGATAATGCATGATAGTTAAAAATAATACTAGTAACTAAGTTACAAATCCATGACTACTAATGAATGATATATCAAATTGTGACTGTAGATAAACAATATTGATTAACATGAGGTTAGCATATGGTCTATAGTTAATTTCAAGATGACATTAATAAGAAGAAAAATTGTAACATACAATAAAAATCACAAATTGCTATAAGCGATATTTAAGGTGTTACTTAAAATCATTTTTCATCAAAACTATAGATTAGGATGACTTGAGAATTATGATATTGCACAGAATATAAATAGCTCACAAAATTTAACAGCATAAAATGATGACCAGAATGTATAATTGACCTTGTGAGTATACCAACAATTTTTTAAGTGATAAAATCCTTACAATGACTATTAATTTAAAATGTTAGATTATTAGATAGTTATAACATTTTTTGGCACTTATTAAGATTTATTTTGAAAGTTATTTCAAAACTATGACTACAAGGCTTGTAATTTCAAGACTGTGACTAGTCAAAATTTATCCTATTTTACTTAAAATTTCCTTCAACCCTATAATCACATATTAGATAGAGAAAAATAATATATATAAAAAACCAATTACAATGTTGAGAGTGATTAATGATCTATTTATGCTTCAAAATCAAAGTTTCAACTATAAAGATCAAAATTGTAGATATATATCAAGATCTTGACTACCAATAAGTAATTTTTCTCAGAAAATAGGTCCTTATGATTTTATTTATAGAGAGTTCTAATTTTTTTGTAGCAATAAAACCAATTATTTAGAGAGCAAACAATGTAAAAAAATAAATTATTATGCTTGATTGTGTGATAAAAAGATAGTTTTAGGTTATTAATCAAAATTGTAACTAGGTTATTTAAAACTGTAGATGGGAATCAATATCACAATTCCTAATAAGTGGTTTTGCATTACTACTAAAAAATAGTCAAATAATTGATAGGTAGTGATTAGAGTGGCTGTTAGATGCAAAATTACAAGTGTTGGATGTAAAACTATAAGATCAAAACTGTAAGTTGTAGACAAAATCATAATTCACTTGGAATGTCTAAATTTTGAGATTTTAAACCCAAATTTTTGGCAAATATTTCTTGGAAACTTCACAAATCACACTTTAGACATGATATTATCACAATCAAGGGATCCCACTATGGTCACCAAATGTAATGCAAAAAAATTATACAAATGGATTAATTTATACAGACTTGTCACTATCCTACACAAAATTCCAACATACCTCTAGTTTGGAGCTAACTAAATAAATTTTGCAATTCAAATGAAAATATTATACCTACATTATGCCTACATCTTCACCTATTTTATGCTTCAAACAAGATTAAGATAAAAATAAGACTAAGATTAAATATTATTAGATTTGGTGTTGGATTACTATAATAGACTCAGATTTTTATGCATCTTATAGAATTGATGGCTTGATCAAAATACTAGTTTTTGGTATGATAGATTTGATCATTGAAGGATTTATATATTGGACATGAATTTTCCTCACATTTCGTAGTTGGTTTAATGGAAGGTGAACATGGTTTAAATAGGTAAGGGAAGGAGATTTTGTAATGAATAAAAAATTCATTGGAAGCCTCTAGAGAAGAATAATCTATAGAGGAAGGATGGAATTATAAGGAATTAAAAATTCATTAGAATTCTCTAGATATAAATTTTTATAGAAGGAAAAGGGTGGAGACTATGTACTAGGCATGTAGGAGAGCCCATGGGATAGGTGGGTATGTATATATTTGTGAATTTTAAATTCCTAAGTGGCATGGGGGATTTATTAGATAAATAAATGTTAATAGGTAATATAATAATGGAATTAATAATAGATGGGATATATGAAGGTTATTATAGGATAATAAATATATATAAGGGGACTAGATTATTGAATAGGGTGGATAGGAAATGTTAGATGAAATAATGATGAAAGGGATTAATTAGTGACTCATTAGGCAAAATTAGAGACATAATTAGCAAGATAGAATAGGTAAACAATTTATGATGCATACAAGTAGTGTTAGTGCCTTTATGCTAGTATCTAAATTTGGGTTCAATTGTCTGATGTTTATATCTTGTGTAAATGCTAGCATCTGATGCTACTATATTTCTATTTTTCTAATTTTAACTATAAAACCTAAATTTTATTACCAAATTATAATATTTAATAATTATTTTTACTAATACTTATTTTTCATAAAATGTACATATTTAGGATTTTTGGGATAGTATGTATTTTTGCACGTTGGTTGAGTTATGGCCAGATGCAGCCAAATAGGTTGTGATAGATCAAGCAAGATTTGGCCATGTGTCCTAGTTAGGATAGGTCCCATATGACATCCACCTTCTCAAGACACTATATAAGAGGTCAAACCCAAATACCCATACCTTTTGGCTCCCAATAGATAATATGAAAATTACATTAGAGGGTGTGTTTCACATTTTTCAATTACCTATCAGATGTGAGAGAGCACAAGTTATAGGAGATGGTGTCTATGATTACATTAAATGGCCTCATAGATATTTTACTAGGTAGAGAGCATCAGATATAGATTTAAGTAACATGGTTTATTTTGATAGTATTATTATATGTGATGTTCCACAACTATAAAAGTTCATTTGTTATTATTGGCCTCATTTATAGCAGTAGAGGGTGACATAGTTATGATTTCATATTGCATGTATCACATATTTTGATAGATTAAGTAGGATTAGGTTCATATCATAGTGGCCCACTATATAAAGATATATACAAATTTGTATTGAATACTAGAGGTGGTAATATAATATTTGGTACCTTATTACATGTGTGGACTTATAAGCATATTATGGTAGGTCATCCCCTTAGTGGACCACTAGTAAGTTAGGCACATCTTCATATATTTATAGAGAGGTGGGTACTTCCCCATAGTAGGTTACATACCATGATGGAATACCATACTATCTTAGATATATTGACATTGGACCATATTATCTATTATTTATATAGGACATTTATTAGGTGGCTTGAGGATGGGCATGTGCTTTATAAGATTAAGATTAACATGTGGTTGGTTAATCAAACTCCTAGTGTATATGAGTTCTTCAAGTATGATCATGTTGTATATAATTTTGGCTTAGATAAGGGGGTGTCATAAGTGTTATACCCATATCAATTTATAGTACAAAGTGGGTATTATCCTAATGATAGACTGACACTGACACTTGGGGATCTAGCCCCATGTCCTAGTGATGAGAGAAATCCCATGGTTCCCCTAGTTATAGGAGATGATGCAGGGTGTATGGATGGTTACACATAGTGGTGGACTAAGGCTAGTTGGCCATTATTATTCCCATAAATAGTTATCTAACTGGTGACATACCCATAGCATAAGGATATGCAATAATAAATAGAGGTGGTGGTGCTCTCGTGGGACCATCACCTATAGATGTGGTAGCTATTAGAGCCACATATAAGTACCTAATTTTTGTATTGCTATATTTTATTAACATAGTATTTGGTTGATAATGGTAATTGATTTGTATTTGGTATGTCTTACATGCAAGTAATCAGGAGTGGGTTATAATGGTAAGCCATGTAGTGCAATATCTAACTCAGAGTGTACCCATGGATATATTTTGTGAGGGATGTATTGAGAGATTTTTTGATGTCATGGGTAACCATGCACCCCTATTTGATCCATTATCAAGGTCAGTGGATACATATCACATTACAATGACTAAGTGGGATGAGTTACATGCCAATTTATATTGATGACACATGTCATAGTGTAGTACCATAGAGATCATGCAAGTTTTGATTGATAAATATGACACTTTATGGGGTGACCATGAGGATACAATGTGTTGATAAGGTGCATATGATGAGAGATTACACAAGTTGTCTCAGGCATAGGGGCCCATACTAGACCCAAGTGATTTCACATCAAGAGGCATGAGGGTGGTTGATATAGATAAAGATGATGAGTATACACCAATGGATATACCTCCAACATATGGATATTATTATTATTAGTATAAACTATGTACCATTTTGAATATATCACATTGTTCACATTGTTTATTGTGATTCAAATGAATGTGTAATGTTTAATTAGTTATTAATTTTTATATGGCTTAATTGAATTTGTTTATGTAATGTATATTTGGCTAAAAAAATATTTCAATTTAATGAAATGCATGTATTGTATTGATAATAATTAATCATTGTATGCAATGAAATCTGGTTGAAAATAAGAAAGCTCGACTATAACGATCATGTGGTGATGGAATTGTTGGTTTTATTTGTATCACTAACTTTTAAGTATATATATAAATATCATTGGAATGTGTATGCATATGTTTAGGTAACTGTATCTATTGTATAGGTACACCTTCTCCACATTCCTCTCTATGAAGGACCTAATCAACCAATGGTTCCTTGTTAGGATCAGTGTGGGAGAGATTAGTCTCAGTAGATGGTATATTAAGAGAAAGACTTATACTATGGATCATATTTTGTAAATTTTTATGGACCATGTGTTCCTCAAAAGGATCATCATGGGATGTTTCAACCCTCTAAGAATTTCCTCTAGAATAAGTGTGTGAAATAGGTCTAGATATGTCTTTTCTAAATGCAATCATTTCCAAATCAGCTAACTGTGTAAGCTTTTTCTCAAGAGCAAAATAATCATTATCTCAGTGCTCATTTATACCATGGTAAGTGAAAAAGTGTTGGAATTTTACCTTTTCAAATCTATGTGGTGGATTATGAGAATTAAGAGGAATCTTTATCATTATTTTATCCAATAATGTGCATAATATGTCATGTGGTGTATCTTTATACCAATCAAACTAAAGTGATTATCTTTTTGTATAGGTAGATAAGTGTAATTGTAGGGATTATTCGGTAAGTATGTTCTTTTACTTTATTCAATACCTTTATTTTTTCTCTTTGGAATGCACTATTGGCATGACCTAAGTTTTATTGTTTGATTTGAGGATGTTATTTTTTCCATTTTTTCTTTTAGGTGGTGAAATAGGCAACTTAATTTTTATATTCATTAAAGCACGTGCATATTTATGTACATCCCAATATAAAATATTGAATGAAGCAAAGGGATTATGCAATGCTCTTTATCTAAGAGGAGAAATAAGACCCCTACTAAATATAAATTGAACTTCCAAATATGAGGGGGTATAGTTTAAGGAATACAATATATCCTCAAATCTAATAACAAAGTCTGTAATGGATTTAGTCTCATTTTGGGTTAATACTTACAAATGTTCCAATGATAACTTCGGTAGATTATATCCATGAAATTTTAATAATAACACATCTTTGAGTTTTTTTAATGTTGACAAGGATTCATTTTGGAGGCTATGAAACTAATTAAGAGCCTCTTGAGCTAAACTTTGATGGAAGGCCTTCAATAGCAGGCATCCATCCTTATCCCAATGTTCAAAGGAATGTATATATTGTTCCAAGTGCATATTAGGATCCTTATAACCATTAAAGCAAAAAAACTTAGGCATGATGAAGTTTGAAAGTTAATAATATTTGAACACCTTTTGAGTAATATATTGTTCCTATAACATATTATCCTCAAAGTTAGCCTCATGAGATGAAACTTACAACTTAAGAGTATTTACTTGTTGTTAAACATCTCCCATGGTGCTAATAATGGATAACATATCACAAGTATAGAGTGGTGAAGATGTTGAATATTTTCTTAGATGTTGTAAATTATCCTTCATACAAAACATACGAATGATATATTCTTGACCACCTTATAAAATGGGATCCTTACATTGTTGCATAATATTTGGTAAAAGAACATCCATGGATAAAGAGACAAGTATATCATTTTGGATGTAATGAAGGTTGACATCATCATCATTACAAGGTGCTATGTAATTTTAATTATTTTGACATATAATAAGAGTAGGGGAAGGAAATTCACTTGTAGACACATACTCTTTTTGAGCATCCAAGGCAAAGGAGGAAGGAAAAAATATTGTCTACTTCATTTTCAATACTGGGAGAAGGAAAAATGCAAGTTTCACTTTCATTTGTACTTTTTAAACGAAGGAGAGGAAGTGTAATGTTACTTTCTATTTTCATTTAATTTTATCATTCAAGCAAGGGAGGATCAGAATTAGTACATGCATTTTGGTCATTTAAATTTTGAGAAAGAGTAGTACTTTTACTATTTTCATTTGAGTGATCCAAAGAAGGGATAAGATTTTCAATATTATCATCATTTTGACAAGAAGGCACACACTTAAGTTCTTAAATAGTTTCATTATTGGAAGGATAAGAGGGTCATTCAATTTTTGATGCATCTAGAGAATGTACAACATTTTGACTTTAAAAATTATGAATGTTAACTTATTTCTTATCTATGGTATCTTTTGTTTGTAATGCACTAAAAAAATGTATTGTGCTCAACTTTTTAGACCCTTTATCATCAAAAAAATAATAAATAATATAACTAGGATGTACATACCCAAGAGGAATGTAATGACACTCATAGCCATGTGAAATAATAATTTTATCACTACCATGTTTATTTATACTTATATTTTCATCATTAGTTCTTTCATTATCATAGTTATAATCAAAATAACATGTGTTAGCTTATTTTTCATTTTCCATAAGATATTCATATGCAATGCATTGATCATCAGGAACATTAAATAAATAATCCAAGGTTGGGTATTTGTGGTTCCTTATATAATAAAATCCATAATAACTTTAACTTTGCATCAATCATAAATAAATCAAGCAAAGTGCCTGGAGTAAAGATATAAATAAGCATTCTTTAAGTAATGCCTATGTAATAAATCAAATTTGGAAAATAAATACAGTGATCTAAAATAAATTTTGGAAGGAGAAAAAAAACCCTACAATTAAACAAGGGTTTGGTTCAACAAATAAAGGTTGGGTTTGCCATAATGTTTTATGATATTTGGACTTTTACACAAACACACTTAAACAAATCAAATTAGTTTAAAGGAGATAGACTATGTTTAGATTTACATTAGAATACACATTTACCTAATTTAGTATATGTAATAAATACAATGGAACCAAGGGATAGAGAGATCATATCTTGTTTGAATTTAATATTTAAGATATGACAGTGATTTGGAATCATTTTAGAACATTGATCAGGGTTTGGGATCTGCTCTCAACTTGATTTTTTTACTATTTTCACCTAAATGATGCTTGTGTCTACCATAGACAGTTGCATCGACATAAATTTCCAACTTTTACATAGGTATATAGCCTAAATTATACATATAAATGGATAAAAACTCCTATTAGACCTACACTATCACAATGAATTCTCCAAAGAGGGACTTAGACTCGCATGTAGTTCTCCCTCCTATGCATGTGTGTGGAATTGTAATTATGCAACTATGTGTTATTTCTCTTATATTAACCCTTGGTATAAATAATTCAAGAGTATAGTGACCTTTTGAGTGCTTCAAATATTCAATATAGTACTATAGTAATTTTTGATAGCTTGGAATATAAAATACTTGCTAATTATAACTTGCTTGATCAAATTTGCTAGATAATATAATTAGACCATAACCTTTGTCTATATAGGTATCTTTTGATTTTTAATCAAGATATAATGGAATTTTAAAAGCTAAAAATAAGAAGTGTTATCAGTTTGGATTGAACCTGTGGTAGTGGTATTTCAAACCTACCTCATCCAACTGATACAATAGGATCACCTATAAGGGTGGATAACCTAGTTAGTGAGGTGAACCTCTAGTTTTGGGGCTAGCTCCCTTGATGCATCATATATTAACTCAATTCATAAACTTAATGACTTATTAATTAAAAGGGAGATAAATATTGCATGAAATTAACCTAATCTATAGGAGGTGATGCACCAACATGTTGTGTCCACTCTATTTGACCCTTCAACAACACTTGTGAATAATACAAGGACTAGTGACCAAACCACTCTCTTCAAGATACTCCTAAGCATTAATAATTCATATTGAGGTTATGCTAGATGGATAAAACTTGATGATGATGAATGGGAGGTCTATTCATGACACTATCAATCAGATTTCACTTTGAGCTCAATCAAAACTACAAGTATAAAACACACTAATCTATCATAGAGAATTTGAAATAGTCCTTATATTAGTTTAAAAGGTTATAAGTTACAATTTTGGTGGAATTTATTCATACCCAATTGAGGGATCCATACAATAGCATTTTAGCATCAATTTATAGAACAATAGAGGGAAAGGGAGGAAGAAACTAGCATGGAAGTTTGAATAAGAGGCCATAATGATATTCATTTACTCAATAATCAGTTATAACCATGAATAAGGACTAGTAACAACTCCATGATTCCCAATATGTACTACCTTGACTTCATAATGGTCTTTGATGAGAGTATGGCATAGGAAATAGTCTAGTAGAGGATATTTCATTTTTTTACCCCATTTAAAGTTTGAACATGCCAACCTATTCAACTACATCTTATTTTTGATAGTTATAAAGATAGAAATGCGGTCCATCTTGGCCTCCATAAAACATTAAGTAGCCTACCTTTCTCTTGCATATCAATAAGGCTTGAAAAACTACCCCATCCTCCACAATGGACATGAAATGTGCCTAATAACCTCCATAAATTAGTTAAAATTATATTTATGACCCTGAATTTTATCCCTTATCAGCCCTCTATGCTAATAAACATCTCCCTTAGTTGACCAAATAGTCCTACTAGGTAACTAGGCCTAGTCACTTGGTGTTAGTTGCTTGATGGCCATGAGACTTGCATATAACCTCAAGAATAGTTAAGTGAATAGTTTTTATTTCTAAGTAATCATCTCACACCATGACTTATGCCTTTCAAATAGTGCATGCCTATAGCTCTTTCTCACCTTTGATGACTAGGTCACCTTTCACTAGCATTTCTAGAATGCCTCTTTAGTCTAGGCCTGTAGAAGCATTTATAGGAGGAATTGAGAGAATTTCATGATTTGAAAGGGTGTAATACACTTCACACTACCATATTTAATGATATAAAAAAATTCATCTAGCTCTATACCTTGAATTCACCATTAAATCTTGTAAAAAATAGGATTATGATGTATACATATAGTTGTTCATATAAATTAATGTTAGGAATAGGACCTTCTTAGAGTGAAATATGTGTTAGAAGTGTCTCCAAGACCAATTTAATGCATTTTAGTGTAAAATTATCAATATATTTCCCATTAGGCTTCAATTAGGGTTTTAGAGAGGTTTAGGTAGTTTTAGACTCTTAACAATAGTTCATATAGGTTATGCCTCTAACTTATGAACTAATGCCACTAAATTATATTATTCAAGTAAACTTAACCTTCCCCATGTGATTAGGAATCCATGCATATCCTTTTTATATTTTTTATCACAAGAATGTGTTTTTTGGGTGATTATTTTGCATTATGTGCACTCTCATGGTAGTTTTAGGCAAAAATGGCCAATTTTAATCTCTCCTCTACAAACCAGCACTTATTGCACATCTTAAAATCCCTTAAATACACTTACATTTTTTTTAAGGTCTTATTCAACCCTTTTTTATCCTTTGACTTCAGTTTCTAGGTTGTAATGATTTGAGAAGGGTATTAGGCCAATAGACCTAATGATAATGTTTATGTGTTTTGCCCTTAAGGGGAGTTATTTAAGTACTTGGATTATAGGAATATGGAACCTAAATTTTATATAATTTATATAACTTATGTAATATTTTTTAATCCACTTACTTCTTCCTTCATAATGTATACAATTAGCTAACTAGACATCTAAGTATGGTTGTAAATGACCATCAGATGAACTAGTTTGAAGACTATAATTTTACCTTGAGACCTCTCATGAGAACTTGAGGGTAATATTACCATGTATAAATAAGGGGGAAAAATTGATCTAACACAATCCCTCAAGTTTCACCTAGTCCAAATCCATGGGAAGCCTTCAAAACTACAATCTATAGGCTTGTAGCAGTCCTTTATAGGCCTAGTCCATATAATAATCAACTCACACATATGAATTAGAGGTTAAAATTGGTTCCATAAAGACCTATAAACATCATATTTGTCATTACCCAAATAAATAAGTTCATTTTAAGTCATTTGGCTCACTATTCCTCATATCGAGTCATTAGGATTGGTTTAGGTAGGTTCAGACATGCATGATCTCTTAATGATTATCCATAGCCCTAAGGGCTTGAACTATAAAAATAATATCAAAAAATAAATTATATATCCCTCCTCATATTTCCATATCATCTTATATCCCCATGCACCTGTTCCCTAGTGTTTTAATGTGAATAAAGTGTCTCTTGGGCTGAAAACCCTATAACTATGAGGTCAAGGGAGAAGAAAAGGGTGTAAAAGAGAAAAATATGTTTGGTTTTAACTTATAACACCTCATATGGTTATATTATAACCCAAATTACCTATTACAATTCTCCTCTTTAACCTTATTCCTCTGTATATCTCCTACAACCCCATTAGCTCTTGTTTAGGGTTTTTGGGTCTCTAGGCCAGCTTGCCCCTAGAGGTATAAAAATGCATCTTTACCCATATTTTTTTAGTTTAAAACAAAAAAAATTACATTTTTAAATTTAAATAACCTTATTATAATGTTTTCAAACCTAAATTAATTCCTAAACATGCAATTTATCTCCAATTTCCATGTATAGGCTTATGACTATCTGTTTATGCCTACTAGGACTAATCAGCCTATCAAGGCTTTTTACTTTGTTGTAAAAGGATAGAGTATTCAATTTAGACTAATAAATATTGAAATAAAATTAAATATACCTCCTTACCTCTCTTTCACTTCTCTTCACCAAGCATGTTTCATCACACTTTTCCTTTTCTTTATGACCCTGCCTATAGGTGCTTAATTAGGTCTGCCTAAATGAGACATACATACATATTCCTTTCTTGGTTAGAATTTTGAGACTTAATTGAGTGGTGAAAAATGATACATAGGATATTAATCCTTTACCATACCTTATTAAAAAAAAATTTAAGTGCACTCATAACTTAGTCACCTTACCTTCCCAAGACTCTGATTGTAGGTAACAATTGTGCATTCTTGATTATGTGTGATAGGTGAGAGATGAGGTTTATTCTTGAAGTGAGTCTTATGAAGAAATTTTTAGATTGTTTTATAATTTTAAAATGTTTATATTTTTCATAGTATACCTTTTCCCACCCTAAAATATTACTTATTTACTCAACTTATTCTCCATCTATAGTTAGGCCTGTAGGTGCTCAAATGAGAACATGTCTCTCAAGGGCTAAGGATGAGAATGGGTTCTTTGAGTATGATTTAGTGAGTATCATGAGGTAAAATATATATATAATGACTAAAATATGAGTATAATTTATTCATTCAAATAACATGATGGTTCTATATAGCTATCACAATGACACCCTATTGACACTTGCAAAGGAGATTATACAATATGCATGGCAGTCACATTAGAAATAGGAGTTTGAAAGAGTTGAATGTTATGATGACTTATTTGTGTGTTTATGGAATATAATTATTTAATGGACTCTAACAAACCCACCATTCAACCTAACCATTACTCACCTCTAAATTTATGCATTGAAGGTTCTTAAAAGATGAAGATGTTGAGTATTATCATTAATGTCAAAGGTGCATCTTGTGAAGGTTGATGTCAAAGGTGACTAAGCCTAGTTGGTAGTGTGTGATGTAATAAGGTTAATTTATATATTTTTAACTTGAGATAACTATAAATAGATAATTTTAAGGTAAATAATGTCTTATGGTTATATGAAGGTAGAGGTCATTGATGATAAAATGCATAAGAAGCCTAGTCATGAGCCTAGTCATGACATAAAGAAGTATGTGCATGAAAAATTAATGAACATAGGCATGTGAAAGTTTTATGTAAATATTTTATCATGTATTTTAGTTATTTAATCATTCATTATAGTTTTAGGGTGAGCCTATACGGGTAGGACCTTTAGATTAAGTCTACACCTAAACTCTATTAGACCCTACCTGGCCTAATGACGTATGAAGATAATATTTCAAGGAAAGTATGCATATGTGAGCATTTAAAAAGGTGAGATAAGTTTTTTTAGGCATGTTAAAAAAATTTAAGGTCAAAGTTTGAATTAAATTGCATGAATTAGTGTTTTAGGCCTTCTCAAGTTCATAAAATGAGGTCTCAAAACCTGAAAATCACTTTCAAACATTAGTTAGCATGTGTAACCTCTACATGGGAATATTATATATTAATTATAGATGTATAATAGTCCTAGATAAGATATATAGGTATTATTTTTGGACTCAAGGGTCAGTCCTTTATGAATAATCATTAACACCAAAACCTGTATTAAACCTCTCAAAAACCCTAATAAGGACCCAATATGAAAGACATTGTTCAAAATAGCTCAGGATGGATTCAAATGTATAGATAAACTATTATATAATGTATTAAAATCTCCCAATTACCTCCAAGTGGTGGTGGTTAGTCAGATGAGAGAGAAAATACACAAATATAGGCTTATTAATCAAGAAGCTATTTTAGCTCTCAAAATTTATATTGATTAAGAAAATAAAATGGATGGTATAAGAAGCTAGAGACTCATTTTAAAATTTCATGATAATTTATGTATATTTTATAACCTTAAATTTTTCTAATTTGGTCATACAATTTAGCCAGTCATAGATAGACCTAATGATGAGAATAGTGTAAAACCTAGGCAGAGATGAAGAGATAGACATGAGAGTATGTGCATGATAGTTTGATGAAAAAAAGTGAATTAATGAGTTATTTATTATTTTTATTTAATTATAATTATTTTATAAGCTTTGTAGGTTAGTGCATATAGTGAAAAAGTTGCTCACAAAATGGTCTATCTGGTTTAGATAGGACTGTGAAACATAAGGTCAAGAAATTAGTCTACAAGACCAATATTTTCCATTAGACCATATGAATTTTATACATAATTATTTTTTTTACATATCATAGTATAAATTAAATTCATAAATATTCATGAAAAGTGTCTACATAAGTGTTTAAGGTTTAATTCACCATGACTAGTTTTTGACGTAAATTGGCAGTTTTAAGTGAGTGAGTTGTAGAGATATTTTTGAGCCTTTATCTCATGAATGAATGTGTTTCAAGATGTTGGTGATGACCCTAATGTCATGAAAAATCTATCTCAATTTTTCATTTTTTATATTTAAATATTGTAAGTATGTTTAATCTTCATTTTTGCAAGACAAACTTTTGAGGTACATAAGCCTAATAGGGTAGTTTGTCCTAAAGAGCTATTATGGTATGAGAAAAGGATATAGGTATAATAAATCATGGAAGAGGTCATAATATTTCACTAATTAAGTTTTTTAATGGTTTTTATTTTTTGGATAAAGCCATCTAGGCCCAAAAAGATCAATATTTAGTGTTAAGAGGACAGACCTAATGCAATTAGGTCTCCATGAAGCCTAAAATAAGAGTAAGGCCTAATTGAGTTGTTGTAGACCAAAAGGGGCTTAAAGTTAATTTTAATCATTTTCATAATATTTTTTAATACCTATTTTATGGCTAACCTAAGAGATTAAATTTTTTTGGCTGACCAAGTGGTGTGTGATCATGAAAATAGTATATATACAATGTAGTTTAGGCCTATTTGGTAATATGAAAATTAAGAAAATAAAATATTGCATGTTTGAGTAGGAGGTATTTAAATTAGACCATAATATAATATCATAGGTTTATTAATAAAAATACATGAGTTTGTTGAGTTGGTGTTGAGTCATTTAGGGAGTTGATGCTTCCTTTCAAGTAGGTACTTACTAAAGCCTATTCAAGTGGGCATTTGACTTCATTGGGGTTGGTGTTCCAAATTTAGTTGGTACTCAAAATAATTTGGTATTTTTTTATAGGATTTTAGTCCATTTTAATATATCATAGTGGGTTTTCTTCCCCTTGAATTTTTCCCACTCATATATGTGTTTTCTTTAGCTATGCTCATGTGAATGGTTCTTTATGCATTACTATGTCACTATATTGCTTTCATGGTTCAAGTAATGATAAAGTATAATTGAAATAAATATTTTAAACATTGATTTATCCCTAAATCTTAGTTATTGTGCTTCCAATAATTGGTATCAGAGATTTTTCCTTTGAAGTAGGCCTAACAACTTAAAGGAGATCCTAAAAGCACAAGCATGTCTAGTCATCAAGTATAAGGAGGTTTCTCAAAAAATAAGGCTCCTCTCTTTGGTGGGACTACCTATTATTTTTGGAGAATTATAATGAATACATATATAATGTCTTTAGTCTATGACACATGTAAATTTGTTGTTGATGGATTCACTCTACCTTCTACACAACCAACTGATGTAGAAAGCAAAAAGGTAAGTGAGAACAAATTTAAAGTAATGAATGTCATTCTAGGTGGTATTTTAGAGATAGAATTTTTAAAGGTCATTAATTATGATACAACTAAATGTATTTGATAAAAAAAATTAAACCATATATGAAGGAGAAACTAAACTCAAGTTGGTAAAGTAGTAGACCCACCAAAGGTAGTTTGAAAGTCTGAGAATGAAGGAAGATGAAAACATTACATCTTATCTGTTAAGAGTAGATGAAGTGGTAAATTTCATTAGAGGTCTAAGAGAGAAGTTGGAAGAATAAATAGTAGTACAAAATATACTAAGATCCTTAACATCTAAGTTTAATTCAAAAAAAATTGTTGTAAAGGAGATCAAAGATCTTAACATACTATACATGGATGAGTTTCATGGCATCTTGACTACCTATCAAATGAGAACAAGTGATGGAAAACCTTCCAAAAAGGTGTTATGTGTGGATCCTGATTATCTTCTAGGATTAGAGGTTATAATTTTGATGTTATTTCAGTCAAGTTTGGATCCCCTTCTTTGAATCCATCATGGCATGGGGGATTGCAAGGGGGAGAAAAATTTTATTAAAATTGATTTTTTAAATTTTAAATTCATAATCAATTTGGGTTATTGATTAAAGGTTTCCAGATTTGAAGGTAGAGGTTATGTTTAGGTATTTTTACCCTGAAATGTATTGATATATGGTTGAGATGGATTATTGTGATGGATTAATGAAATATTGTACATAGAGTGGAGGCAAAAAAAAGTAGAGTTTTAATAAGGTTTGTTATAGGATTTTGTTTCTCCCTTATATTTCTATAAATAATATACTAGACAAGTTTGGTGGATGTATCCCATCTTGGGTGAACCATTTTAAATCTAGTGTCTCCTATTATGTACATGTTTATGTTTATTTTTTGAATGTTTGATTAATTTATTTAATAGTTTCTCTTGTATGTGATTTGGGGATAGATTTGGGTTTTAAATTTATCCTAACAAGTGGTATCTGAGCAAATGTTTTTTGCATAATTTTATATATAAAGAAAATGGTTTGATCTCAAGTGGGAGTTATGGTGGATGTAAATAAATCTAAGGTAGAGAAGTTCAATGGATAGAACTTTAGACTATGAAAGATGTAGATAGAGGATTACCTTTACCAGAAGGACCTCTATTTACCATTGGGAGGGTAAGCCAAGAATCCATTGACAATATCAAATGAAGATTGGGAACTATTGGATTGGAAAGGCCTTAGAACCATATGGTTGTACCTTGCATCTTCTATTGTATTCAACATATCATAAGAAAAACAATGAAAGGTTTTATGAGTGCATTAGGAAAGTTATATGAAAAACCCTCTACCTCAAATAAAACATTTTTGATGAAAAATTGTTTAATATGAAAATGTTTTAAAATGGTTCAATACCAAATCATTTAAATGAGTTTAACATGATTACTATTAAATTACATTTTGTAAATATTGACTTTGATGATGAAGTTAGGGCTCTTCTTATTCTTTATTCCTTTCCTAAAAGATGGAATAGCTTTGTAATGGCAGTAAGCAACTCAATGTCTAACAATGCCAAACTAAAGTTTGACGATGTGGTGGGTGTTATCCTAAGTGAGGAAATGTGAAGGAAAAACATAGGTGAAATGTTCATATCTAGAAATGCATTAACAATGGATAATAGAAGAATGCAAAAAAATAGAGGAAGAGGAAACCATGGAAAATAAAAAGGGGGTACAAGATCTAAATCAAGAGACAAGATGGAATGTTGGATCTATGATAAGCCAGGACACACAAAGAAAGAATGTTAGTTTTGAAAGGAAAAATCAAGTAAGGACCAATAGGAAGGTAATAGAGAAAAAAATATAGCAAGTGATGTATTACAAGATGTTCTTATACTTTCTTTGGATAATATTATTAAATATTGGGTTTTAGATTAAGGTATTTCTTTTCATGCTACCCCTCATAGACATTATTTTATTTATTATATTCAAGGCAATTATGGGAATGTTTATCTTGGTGATGATGAAACCTATAACATTGTTGGAAAAGGAAGTGTTCATGTTAAATTATAGAATGGAAACACTTGGGTGCTGAAGGATGTCGAGATTGTTCTAAGCTTGAAGAGAAATCTGATTTCTATAGGGTAGCTAGGTAGTGAGGGTTGTATGGTCATATTTATGGCTAAATCATAGAAGGTTACAAAGGGTTATTTAATGGTTTTAAAAGATAATAAATTATTCACTTTATATTTGTCTAAAAATAATGCTAATTCATCTTATGTTATAGCTACTACAGATAAAAATGTAGCTTTGTGGCATTATAGACTTGGCCACATGAGTGAAAAGGGAATAAAGACCCTACATGTAAAATATAAACTACCAATTCTAAAATAATTATATCTAGACTTTTGTGAGTGATTGTATATGGGAAACAAAAATGTGTGAGGTTTCTAAGGGTTGGACTAGCTAGGATGGAGTAAAAGTTAGAGCTTGTGCATACAGATATATGGGGACTAGCTCAGGTATCTTCACTTAGTGGTTCATATTATTATGTTACTTTTATTGATGATGTAAATAGGAAGGTTTGGGTATGTTTTATAAAAAGGAATTCTGATGTTTTGGATACATTCAAGAAATGGAAAGCTTTAATTAAAAATGAAATAGGTTTAAAACTAAAATGTCTTAGATCAGATAATAGAGGTGAGTATTATAGTAACACTTTTAACAAATACTATTCAAAAAGAGGAATTAGTAGATAAAAAATAGTTCCAAGAACACCACAATAAAATGGTGTGTTATAAATAATGAACATGACTATTATGGAGCATGTTAGATGCATGAGATTGCATGCAAGTTTGCCTTTACAATTTTGGGTATATGTTGTAACTACAATAGTTTATTTGATAAATAGAGGACCTTCAAGTGCTTTGGATGGTGAAATACCAGAGGAGACATAGACTAGAAAGAATTTAGATTATTCTTTTCTAAGATTTTTTGGTTGTGAGGCATTTTCTTATATTGACAAAGATCATAGGAATAAGTTAGAAGTTGTCTCAAAAATGCACATTTATTGGTTATGAAACTGATGACTTTGGATTCCAATTGTGGAATCTGGAAGATAAGAAAATAATTATGAGTAGATATGTTTTGTTCCATGAAAAATTTATGTATAGGGACCAGTTGCAGGAAAAGAAGCAAAAAAAATCTAAAAAGGAATATATAATATTAGAAGACATTATAGAAAAAACATGTCCCAAAGGCTTTTGATCAAAATATACAATAGCAACAAGTACCTCAAACCCCTATTAGAAGATATAAAAGAGTAAATAGACCACATGATCATTCTTCTCCTTATTTATATTATTTATAACTTACTGATGGTGGTTAGCTAGAAAGCTATGAAAAAATAGTGCAAATTAATGCCAAGGATAAGTGGGAGCAAGCTATAGATGAGAAGTAAGATGCTCTAATGGAAAACTAGACATGGGATTTGGTGGATCTTCCCAAAGGAAATAAAGCATTGCATAATAAGTGGGTATACAAGATAAATGAGGAGAATTCAAAAAAAAGAAATTCAAGGCTAGAATGGTGGTTAAAGGTTTTGCACAAAAGAAAGGAATAGATTTTGATGAAATATTTTCTCCAGTTATTAAAATGACTTCAATTACAACTATTTTGAGCTTAGTAACTATTGAATATTTACACTTAGAAAATTTAGATTTAAATACTACTTTCCTTTATGTGGATTTGAAGGAGGAAATATACATGGAGCAGCCACAAGGTTATGAAGTTAATGGTAAGGATAATTTGGTGTGCAAATTAAAGAAAAACTTGTATGGCTTGAAACAAGAATTAAGACAATGGTATATTAAGTTTGACAATTTTATGATGAAATAAGGTTATTCTAGATGTCATTCAAACCATTTTATATATTTTAAAATATTTGAAAATGGTAGCTATATTATTTTACTATTATATGTAAATGATATTCTTGTAGTTGGTTCTAACATACACAATATTAATTTACTCAAGAAACATTTAAGTGATTGCTTTTATATGAAGGATCTAGGTGTATCCAAATAGATCTTTGGTATGAGGATAACTAGATATAGAAAGAATAGGAAGCTAGAATTATCACAAGGAGAGTACATTAGAAAAGTGTTTATAAAGATTTAATATATAAGATGTAAAATCAGTTGGGACACCTTTGGTTACACACTTTAAATTAACAAAGGAATAATGTCCTAAAACACAAGAAGAAAATAAATTTATGTCTAAAATTCCATAATCATCAACAATTAGTAGTTTAATGAATGTAATGGTGTGTACAAGTCTATACATCACACATGCAGTGGGAGTGGTGAGTAGGTTCATGAGTGATCTAGGAAAGGAACATTGGAAGGTAGTAAAATATATCCTTCATCACTTTAGAGGGACCATAAATATAGTGTTAAGTTATGGTGGATCAGATGTGACATTACAAGTATATGTTGACTCAGCTAGGGTACGTGACTTGGATGGAAGAAGAAACACTATCGAGCATGTGTTTATAATAGGTGGTATAGTAGTTAGTTGGGTATCATGGTTATAGAAGGTTGTGGCACTTTCAACCATAGAGGTTGGGTATATTATTGCTATAGAATCAAGCAAGGAAATAATTTGGTTATAGAGGTTGATGAAAGAATTGGGACATAGTCAAGAAAGATGTACATTATATAGTGATAGTCAGAGTGCAATCCATCTAGCAAAAAACTTAGCTTTTCACTCTAGGACAAAACACATTTAGTTGTGATATCATTTCATTCATTTAGTGATAGAGGAAGAGTAACTAAAATTGGATAAGATACATACCAATAAAAATCCTATGGATATGATGACCACATAGTTACAAGAGAGAAGCTGAAGATTTTTGAGCTTTAGTTGGTCTTCATGGATGATAATTAAATTAAAGAACCTATATATGTCTAGATAATACAATGGATGTAGTAGTGGTAGAGTTGTTGTAATCAATCTCAAAGTTTGAGATTGTTAAGTGTGGAGCCTAATTTTCTTCTAGGATCAGAGGTTAAAATTTTGATATTAATTCATTCAGGTTTGGATCCCATTCTTTGAATCCCTCATGGTGCTGGGGGTTGCAAGGGGGAGAATTTTTTTATTAAAATCATCTTGTTAAATTATAATTTTATCGTCAATCTGGGCCATTGATTAAAGGTTTTTAGATCTAATGGTAGAGGTTATGTTTAGGTGTTTTTACCCTAAAATGTATTGATATGTGGCTAAGATGGATTAATGAAATATTTTGCATAGAGTGGAGGTGGAAAAGGTAGATAGGTGTAATAGGGTTTATTATAAGATTTTGTTTCTCCCTTGTATTATTGGAAATAATATACTAGACAAGATTAATAGATATAACCCATCTTGGGTGAATAAAATTAAATTTGGTGTCTCCTATTATGTGCATGTTTATGTTTATTTTTTGAATGTTTGATTAATTTATTTCATATTTTCTCTTATATGATATTTAGGGATAGATCTGGCTTTTAAATTTATCCTAACAAAAGGAATCTACATTCAAAGTTGAAAAAAAGTCACAAGGTAAAAAGGTTAATGATGAATTTGAGATAGATATTGATGATGGTAAGATAGAAGCCATGTTTTTTAGAAAACTAAGGAAAGGATCAAGTATAAGGGAAAATTTCCATTCAAGTGTTTTAATTGTAGTAAGATTGGTCATTTTGCATCTAGATGTCCTAGAAAGGATACAAATGAGCATGATGGATAGCATGATGAATGTCATGGTGGTGATAAGAAGGTCTATAAGCCTAATAAGACAAAAAAGGGTTTCAAGAATTATGAAGGCAAGAAAGGTTCATTCAAGAACAAGAGAAGTTTTTATACCAAATAAGATAGTAGCTCCTCTGATATAAGTGACACAACTACATCTGAAAGTGATGATGATAGTAATGATCATGGTAGCAATGAAACCTTATTCATGGATATATAAACAAACAATAAAGGTTGTTAAAAATGGAAAATTATTATGGAAGATGAAGAATTAGATAAAGAAGAGGCTAAAGTGAACCTTGAGGCAGAATTGGTGAGTGCTCTAAAGGAGTTAAAGTTTCAAAGAAGGAAATCAAAAATTGAGATCATTGGTTAACATTTATGAGGAAAAAATCAATCTCTTCAAAGAGAGACTAAGTAAAAATACCAATTAACATGAGTAGATCATCAAATAGTTGGAAACTCATATTGATATTATCACTACAAGTCTTAAGACCAAGGAGGAATAATGCATCAATTTTGGAATAGAAATGGAGTCCTTGAAGTTAAAATTGGATTAGGAAATAGTTAAGTTGAAGACACATCAAAAGTTGAAAAAGATAACTTAAGTCCTTGGTGATATTTTAAATATTCAGAGGTTTCCAAATGGCAAGACAGGATTTAGGTTCAAAGAAGACCAAAAGTAAAACAAGGAGATTAAAACCTTAAAGTATAATGGACTATTAAGAAAGTGATGGTACTGATAGAGTAAATACCTATATAAAAACTCTCAAATCTGAGACTCAAGTTAATCATCAACAAGTTAAGAAGAATTTGACTTCTTTAAGAGACAAAAAAGGTGGATGTGCATCATTCAACATCAGATAGATAAGGTATGTGAATTATTTCAATGGTTACTATTCTCATGAAATCAATATGGACATAGGGATATGGATTGTAGACATCATACTAGAATCAATTACTCATGAAGGAATAATTTGAATACTCATCTCTATAGTAGAAGCAAAATTTTGAACTATAAGTGTGATCAAAGAGGACATAATCCAAGGGATTGAAATATGAAAAATATGAGGAAGATCAGTTGATATAAAAGGATATATAATCATACCACCAATAAGTGGATCAAGAAGTTAGACCCTATGGATAAGGTGAAGGAGTATAATACTAAAGGAAAATAATCTATGATAGCTAAAACTAACTTTCGCATCCAACATGAAGGCATGAAATGGTATATAGATAGTGGTTGATCAAGTCACATGATAGGGGACAAGATAAATTTCATTTCATTGAATAATATTGTTTCAATAAAAATGAGATTTAGAGATAACACAGCTGCCAATATTTTTGGCAAGGGTATCTTGAGTTTGGACAATGGAAACACCAAAATAGATAATGTGTTGTATGTGGAAGGTTTGAAACATAACCTACTTAGTGTAAGTCAAATTTTAAACCAATGACACACACTAATATTTCATGATAAAGGGTGTGATATAAGGAGAACCAAATTAGGAAGGCTAATTATCAATGCTAAAAGGGATGAGAACAATCTATATGTCTTGAATGAGATCAAGAAGGAGATATGATTTATGATCAAGATGGATGAATGTTGGCTATGTCACATAAGGTTGGGTACCTAAACTTTGATAATCTAGTCAAGATAAGCTCTAAAAAGTCTGAATAATATGCCTAAAATTACCAAACCCATAAACATACTTTTTAAGGCATGTCAACATGGTAAGCAGACTAAAAGGAGGTTATAGTCTAAGGATTATTCTACTACAAGACCTTTAGATCTAATACACACTAATCTTTGTGGACCTAAAAGAATCCAAAGTATTGAGGGATATATCTACTTCATGTTACTCATATAATTCAATACAAGACTGACTTGGGTAGCATTATTAAAATAAAAGTCAAAAGCTTTTAATAAGTTCAAGGCATTCGAGTCTCTTGTTGAGAATGAAAAGAATGAGAAGATAAAGTGCCTAATATCTAATAAATTAGGAGAGTTTTAGTCCAATAAGTTTGATGACTTCTATGAGTTCCATGTGATAAGGAGATAGTTCTTAGTAGCTAAGACACCTCAGTAGAATGGGGTAGTGGAGATAAATAATAGGATAGTTCAAGAGATATAAATAACAATGCTAAATGAGTCAAGGTTAGTTTATGGATACTAGAGAGAGGTAGTGAGCATTGTAGTCTACATTATGAAGAGAGGATAGATAAGGACTAATGGTAACAAGACCCTTTATGAACTATGGAAAGGTAGACCTGCTAATGTGGAACACTTTAGAGTGTTTGGAAGGAAATGTTTCATCAAAAGAGATGAGGAAGACTTAGGCAAGTTTGATTATAGGTATGATGAATGAATATTCTTAAGATAATCATTAGTGAGTTCAGCCTATAGATTCTATAATAAGAGGTTGAAAAAGATAATGGAAAGCACTAATGTGAATATTTATGGGACAAGTTCTAAGAAGTCATACTCTCAATCAAAGGATGCATCAAATAAATTGGACTTTGAAAATGAAGAATAAAAAATATAGATAGATGAGAAAAAAGAATAATTTGAGGAAAGACAAGATTCAAAAGGTCCTTTAAGATAGATTCAAAGACACCATCCTGAATCACAAATCATTGGCAATAAGGATGCAATTATACAAATAAGGAAAAAATTGGTAAGTAACCTAAATCAAGAGAATGTTTATCTATTATCTAATATTTAACCTAAGAACCTTATATAATTAATCAAAGACAAGTTTTGGATAGGTGCTTTGATTGAGGAGTTAGACCAAATAGAGAAGAATGAGACTTGGGAACTAGTTCCTAGGCCTAAAGATAATAATGTCATTGGCACAAAATGGGTGTTTAGAAACAAGTCAAATGAATATGGATAAGTCACTAGGAATAAGGCTAGATTAATATGCAAGGGATATCCACAAGTTGAAGGGGTAGATTTTGAGGAAATATTTGCTCCAGTATCAATATTGGAGGCTATCAGATAGTTTCTAGCATATGCAGGATTCAAAGGGTTCAAGGTGTATCAAATGGATGTCAAGTTAGCTTTTCTGAATGGTAACTTGGAAGAAGAGGTGTACATAGAGAAACCTAAGGGTTTCTCATTATCATATAATAAGGACTATGTTTGTAGATTGAAAAAGGCTCTATATGGTTTAAATCAAGCTCCTAGAGCTTGGTACACTAGATTAGATAGGTTTCTATTGGACCAAGGATTCAAAAGAGGAGTTACAAATAGTAATCTATACATAAATAAAGAAGATGACCATCAGTTAATAGTAGTTGTCTATATGGATGATATCATATTTTTTGGAAATAGTGAGAATATGATTAAGGCCTTTATATATGTGATGAATAAATAATTTGAGATGTCCATGATAAGAGAACTATCATTATTTCTTGGGTTACAAATCAATCAATCAGAAAGAGGTATATTCATTTCACAAGCTAAATACATAAGACAGATGTTGAATAAGTTTGAAATGGAAGATTTCAAGATAGTTATCACACCTATGATCATAGGGTGTAAGTTAAGAAAGTAAAATGAATCTCAAAGGGTCAATTAGACATCATATAGGTTAATGATTAGAAGTTTGATATACACTACTACCTCTAAACCTAATATCATGAAAGTAGTAGGCCTTGTGGGAAGATTTTAAGTAGACCCAAAGGAAAATCATTTGTAAGCAATCAAAAGGATACTTAGGTATCTCAAGGGAAATATTGATTTTGGGTTGTGGTATCCAAGGAGCAAGGAGTTTAACTTGATAGTGTATATAGATGCAGACTGGGTAGGAAATCTAGATGATAAGAAGAGCACTAGTTGAGGATCTTTCTTATTAGGAGAGTGTTTAGTATCATTGATAATCAAGAAGTAACCATTTGTGTCATTATCTATTTTTGAAGCTAAATACATTGTAGAAACTTCATGTTGCACTCAAGTCCTATGAATGAGATAAACCTTAAAATACTATAAGGTGAAGTATGATAGTCCTAGACCTATCTATTATGAAAATATGAGTTCCATAAGCATCTCAAATAATCATATCATGCACTCAAGAACTAAGCACATTCCCATCAAGTATCATTTCTTAAGAGATTAGGTAAGTGAACAAAGTGTTAAATTTGAATATGTTTCTACAAAGGATTAAATTGTAGACATTTTGACCAAGCCACTTCCAAAGGTAACATTTCAAAATCTAAGATATGAATTGGGTGTAATTTTGCACCTAGTAATTATTAAGGAATTCAAGTTATTAGGGTGAGCTAATCAGGTGATTCATTAGCTCCAAGATAAGTTGAGTAGTGCCAAGAATGTATGCATGAATATAGGGGGAGCATTTTTATATGGTGCCTCATAAACTCATAATCCTATGTGTTGAGTGTTTTAGTTATAGGAGGTGTGATCCAAGAAGTTACACACATTTCTTTTTCATTTATGCCAAAGGGAAAGAAATTTTATAATGAGGATTAAACTGCCTATTGAGATAATTTTTTGAGAGTGGTTACCATCAATGACAAAGGGGGAGATTATTGTGTATTTTAATTGATGTCAAAGGTACATCTTGTGAATGTTGATGTCAAAGGTGACTAATCCTAATTATAATTATGTGATGTGATAAGGTGCATTAAGATATTTTTGACTTGATAAAAAGAGAAAGAGATAATTTTAAGGAAATTAATGTCCTATGGTTGCATGAAGGTATAGGTCATTGATGAAAAAATGCATAGGAAGCTTAGTCATGACATGAAGAGGTATGTGCATGAAAAATGAATGAAAATAGGCATGTGAAGTTTGTATGGCACTATTTGAGCATGTATGTGAGGCATTTAATCATTCGTGAGAGTTTAATTGTAGGCCTATAGGGCCAGGACCTTCAAACTAAGCCTACACCTAGACCTCTCTTAGACATACTTGGCCTAATGAGGTATGAATATTATATTTTAAGGAAATTATGTAGATGTGAGCATGTAAAAGGTGATACAATTTGTTTTAGGCATATTCACAAAGTTTTGGGTCAAATTTTTAAGGAAATTGCATGAATTAGTGTTTTAGGCCTTCTCGAGTTCACAGAATGAGGTCTCAAGACCCAAGAAGCACTTTTAGATGTATTTTTGAATGTATAAAATCTACATGGGAATATTATATATTAATTAGATATGTTAAAGGGTCATATCTAAGATATTCAATAATTAGTTTTGTATTCAAGGGGTGGTCCTTTATGAATAATTGTTAACACCAAAACATATGTTAAACCTCCTTAAAACACTAATAAGGACCCAATATGAAATATATTGTTCAAAATATAAAAGGATGGATTAAAATGTATAAATAAATTATTGTATCATGTAATAAACTCTCCTAGGTACCTCCAGGTGGTGGCGGTTAGTTAGATGAGAGAGAAAATGCATAAATACAATCTTATTTGTTAAGAAGTTGTTATAGCTCTAAAAATTTATATTGATCAAGAAAATAAAATGGATGTTAGAAGAATATAGAGACTCATTTTACATGTCCATTATTATTTATAAATATTTTATAACCTTTAATTGCTCTAATTTTGTCATACAAGTTAACCAATTATAGACAAACTTAATGATGAAAATAGTGTAAATCCCAAGAAAAGATGAAGAGATAGACATGAGAGTATGTGCATAATATTTTGATGAATAAAAGTGAATTAAGGAGTTATTTATTACTTTTAATTAATGATAATTCTTTTATAATCTTTAGATTTCAATGTATATAATGAAAAATTTGCTCACAAAATGGCTTGTCTAGTTCAAATAGGACTGTGAAACATAAGGTCAAGAAATTGGTCTATAAGACCAATATTTGACATTAAAAAATATTAATTTTATATTTTAGGATGTTATAGATATATTATAGGATAATTTTAATTCATCAAGATTCATTAAAAGTATCTACACAGGTGTTAAATATCTAATTCACCATGACTAGTTTTTGAGGTAAATTGGTTGTTCTGAGTGAGTTCATTACAGAGATGTTTCTTGAGCCTTTATATCCAAATTTAAAGTGTTATAATAATTTTATGATGACCTTAATGTCATAAATAAACTATTTAAATGTTAATTTATCATATTTTAGTATATTAATGGTGTTTAAGCTTCATTTTTATAAGATAAGCTTTTAAGGTACACAGGCCTAATAGGGCAGTTTGTCCTAAAAGAGATTTCATGGTATGAGTGAAGGAAAAAGGATAATAAATTATGGATAAGGTAATAATATTTCTCTAATTAATTTTTTAATGGTTCTTATTTGTTGGAGAAATCCATCTGGGCCCAAGAAGATCAATATTTGGCATTCAAAGGATAGACCTAATGCAATTAGGTCTCCATGAGGCCTAAAAGAGGAGTAAGGCCTAATTGAGTTATTTCATACCAAAAGGGGATAAAATTTAATTTTAATCATGTTTATAATATGTTATAATACCTATTTTATTTCCAACCTAATAGGTTGAAGATGTGTGGCTAACCAAGTGGTGTGTGACCATGAGAATAGTACATATGCAAGGTAGTTTAGGCCTATTTGGTAGTATGTAAATTGATCAAATAAAATATTGAATTGATGAGAATAAGGAGTTATTTAAATGAGACCATAATATAATATCATATGTGTGGTAATAAAAACACATTAGGTGGTGGAGTTGGTGTTGAGTCACTTAGAGAGTTGGTGCTTCCTTGCAAGTGGTGCTTGTTAAAGCTTAGTCAAGTGGGTGTTTGACTTCATTGGGGTTGGTACTCCAAGTTAAATTGGTTATAAATATAATTTAGTATTTTTTATATATTAATGTATTCCATTTTTATATATTACAATGGTTTTTCTTCCCCTTGAGGGTTTCCCACTCATATATGTGTTTTCTTATGTTATGCTCATGTCAATGGTTCTTTATGCATTACTATATCACTGTATTGCTTTCATGATTCAATTAATGTTAAATTATAATTTAAATAAATATTTTAAACATTGATTCACCCCCCCTATTATTGTGCTTCCAATAGAAGAAAACACTACCTGTAACCTTTAACTATGACAATATATAGGTTTTCTTTCTATTGGGATCACACATGTGAAATATGGTTTGAGGATGGTTTATAAGAGTTTTATAAACCCCTGATAAGGCACCTAGATTTCCATATTTCTTTCATTATGCTCAAAAATGGATAAACTAAAGCAAATATAAACCCTATCTTGATAGAGAAAACACAGTGAATCCTTCACCCTCTTAGTGATTATTCAAAAAACATAGGGAATCAATCTAGAAATTGATGCCAAGGATTTGAAGGCCATGAGACCCCTTCCTATGATCAATAGCTTAGGTCACCACTTTCTCTTTCATGTCTATATTTTTCACAAACCTAACTAGTTATACTGAGCTACCAAGGAGGATGATGGAAATAAGGGGTCAGTTTTTGACCTTTTTTGACTTGAAACTCCTTCCAAAGCATGGATCTATTCTTGGGAGGCATAAAGGAAGCCATGTATGTGCCTGAACATGATCTTGATCTGATAAACCTATATGGACCACTTGAAAACCCTCTCTTTTTAATTTGGAAACTATATATTTTGCTTAAAAACTAATGGATATGATGTGTCAAGTGACCTTGAAGTTTTTTCACACCTATAAAGATATGTAGTGATGTGTCCATCTCTTCCTTATGCCATAAACTTGTTTTTTTAATTTTAAAACCTTATTTAGACATTTAAAATGGATAATAAAGCATTGTAAAAATGGGTGTAACATTATAAATGAATGTTTCCACCCTTTTTGGCACTTGTACAGACTAAAGGATACTTTGACACATGCTAGGTAACTCAAATTAACCCTTAGATGTCTTACACTCTTGAATCCACTTGAATATGCCATAACGTGACTAGAAAACATAAGGTCAGAATGAAATTTACCTTAACTTTATCAAAATGACCTTAAAAAATGTTAACCAAGACTTGAAAATACCATTTTGAGGACTTTACAAGGCATATAATGGCCAACCTCTAAGGTTAGGAGACATGAAAAGTAATGTTTTGAATTATAGGGGTTGATATTTGGCCTAGGATTCTAAATTATCAACAATAATTACAAAGGGAAAAAAACAAATGATCACCAAGAAAAATATACATAAAATAATAAAAGTATAAGTTTGGACACTTGTATCGTAGTTGGACACTTGCATCGACATAAGAGTCTAACATAGATGCAAGTGTCCAAAGGCTAAAAATATGGGGATAAAAAAAACATAGGTGGGGATCTTTGGGAAACACTACATAAAAGATAAATTATAACATATAATCTCACAGAGGTAGATAAATCAAGTGAAATAAGATAGAACCGAAAAGTTTCACATGATAGTACACCACTAGATATCTAACTCTTAGTCAAAATATATATATATATATATATATATATGTAAAAGGCTATGAAATTATGTTTGTACCAATTATGGGTATCTATAATTATATACACATTTGTGCATCGACTTTACCAAGATGAATTATTTGAGCCTTTATCTATCTATAATAATTGGTTCCCTTGATTAGTTTGAATCCCTTAATGGCCTCGGCACTACTCCCATTTTTTAGGTTGATATGGTTATACCATTTATCCTTAGTGAGACTAACTAGATTGTGTATTCACTTGAGTTATGTGATTGAGATTTAGTGATCTATATGGTCTTGGCACAAGCCTCAATATTTTACATTAGATTGGGGGCATGATCACCTTCCAATTATCCTCTTCACATCTCCAAGTATTAGTTTTAAACCTCTCTCCAATGTTTCACCAAGGAATCATCATTACCAAAACAAACTACCAAGGGGTAATATGGCTACATTGACACATAAATGTATTCCTTCCTTGTTTTCTTTTCTTTTAAGTATTTCAATAATTTCACTTTTTTAGATTATATGCACTATTTACATTGTAACAGTACTTAGTTGTAGGTAATACATAAAAAACAAATTCAAATTAAGGTGTGTTTTACACACTAAGGTACACATTTTTTCCCCTTTAAACTAGTAATTTTAAACTTAGGATTTACTATATTAAAGGGGGGAAATATAGATGCTTAATCTATATTTTGAATGATAAACTAGTCTTTTAGTCTTGGCAAATATCATTCATGGCTCAACCCTTCAATTTAAGACATTTTTATTGTCTCAAGGTTCACGTTCACCATCTCACTATGCCTAAATGTTTATCTTATAGTCTGACCCTAATATTTTGATTACCTAGATCACTTTTAGCCCATAGTATGCTTAAAAACTAATATATATCTTACTTTGTAGTTATATATCTTTAGCAACTTTCTATTCTCTAGGACACTACCATCCATATTTGGATACTAGCATCAATGCTAGTGTCCCAGGTCTGACACTAGTGTTTGTACCTTATAAACACTCAAATTTTTAAATATTTGTCTTAATTAACCTTCTTGTGATATATTTTCAAAAGTTGCAATATAAATATAAATCAAATCCCACTCATTAAGACACTAACAATTACTAATTGAACACCTAGCAAGATCACTTAATCATTCATACAACTAATTTATACTCACATATTCTTTCTTATTTCCAAATTAGTCATAGGATAAATCATCTTACAAGTTTGAATCATTCAAAGAGTATCCCGTGAGTGTTATCTAGGAATTTGACTCAAGACAGGATGGTTAGTATGGTGTTAGTTCCAAAATGAAAACAAAATGAAAGAAACACACTAATAGAATAACATCTCTAGGCCTAGACACTAAGGAGAGCTTGGTAAAAAAAAATGAAAAACACAACTAAAAAGTAAAGAATAAAACACAAAAAATCCTTCACCTTTCTTGGATGCTCCAAATGCCTTTGTAGTAGTGGCTTGCTCAGTTTTGTGCTCATAAAGTCCTTGGAAATGGAATCTTGGCTACCTCCATCTCTCCTTGGCACCTTTGGCTTATGACTTGGCTTGGCTTGGAATCAATTTGGGATGGTAACACTAGTTTCAATGGCTCCTTCAAGATATTTCTACATTATAACTTTTCACCAAAATAACTTAGAAATGATGTTCATGGCCTCTCTATTTATAGATTTTTGATAATGTCTAGAATCAACCTGAATCATACATCTTGAGATTGAGATGTGTGGTTGAGGATTAATTCAATTTTTGGAATTAAGTTTGTAATTATTCTCATCATGAAATTAGAATAATGGGTAATTAAGAGGCATGGATGGCATTGATGAGGCATGGAAGGCATGAATCTTCATATTTATGGCATTTATGGCATAGGGATGTCTTTCCAAGAAATGAGGTCACCTGATGATGTAGATATTCAATATTCATTTCCAAAAATAAGTTTTTAAAAGTTTCCATGGAATTATTAATTAGGACTTAATTTAGATTAATTATCCCTTAAGCATGATTAAGCACTTTGTGTACAAATTACTCAAATTGATCAGAATGCCTTATTATTGGTCCTAAATTTGATTAAATTAGAATTGAAAGCCAATATCAGATGCATTGGATCCATTATCCCATTTAAGATGTTACCAAAAACAACTAATAAAGGCATGTGTCTTATGTATAATATTTGATAGGAAAGATCAATCCAGAGCACCTAGGTGCAAAATTAGCATTTTGACTCAAAATGATCTGATCAAAGTTAGCTAGCCCATAAATTACATTACCCCATTTAGGGATACCTTGGCCAAAATCGACACTTGAATATGTTAGTTTCACATCATTTAGGATGTTTTAGTGTTTTTAAGGCTAAATTATGTGTTTTAGGTGGAAATTAGCCAAAATCTTGGTTGGAGGTTATCGATGGCCAGTTTAAGGTGTCTACAATTTGCCCTTATTTGGGAAAGCATTGCAATCTATAAGCATAGTAACATCTTCTAAAATAATGAAAAGGTCATGTACGCCTACAACTACAATGATGATAAACTATCTGTATGATGCCCTTTTGAGGGAATGATTGGCACAAGCAGGTCGGCAAATGGTCCCTTGAAAAGAAGTGAAATAAGAGGACCAAATAAAGGAAAGATGATGGGGTGAAAACATAATTATATTGAAAAAGTATTCAAAGTCATTGAGAATGCAAGTGGAATGGTGTACAATGGTTTGCCCAAAAGTGGTTATAAGCATTGTACCTTGATAGTGGTAACATGGTATGAGAACACAATGATTTGTATAAAGGTGGTTATAATCATTGAGAAGATGGAGTTGCCCCAATTAGGATAGACAAACAAGATAACAACATGCCCTTGTATGGGTAGAAAAAGTAAAGTAGTGACAACACATTTATTTGCCCAAAAGTAGTTATAATCATTAAAAAATGTAGGTGGGATAGTGTGCAATGATTTGCCCATAGGTAGTTATAATCATTAGACCCTGATTATGGAAAACATGATAAACTTGGTTGAGGATGATGATAAATTAACACAAAGGATAATGATGAATTGGAAAAACCTACTAGTAGGGAGATGTTCATCTAAACTAATAAAGGTTAAAATTATTTTATGGTTAATTACTCTATTTAGGATATGATTGGGAGTGAATCAGGATGTTGATGGTGAATATATGTTATCATTGATGAATAGACTTCTTGAAGCTAAAGTTTGTTGTAGCACATGTTGGTAGGCATCATGGTTAACATCATGAGGACTTGACCAAAATATGCATAAAGACTGACTCTCATAATCCAATACTCAATAGAAAATAATACACCAATGATAGAAGCCATGATGATAATGTAAACATATGACTATGGATGGATTCATGTATAAGTGTGGGAAAGGAATCACCCAATAAACACACATAAATTGAATCAAGGCAATAGTGTTAAAAGCAAATAAACAAGTAAACAAATAAACAAACAAACAAATAATGTAATAAAAACCATACGAACACTACCCCTAGAAATAAAATGGGGGAATAGAATAAAAATAAGGGTTGGTCGAGATATCTCCATATGCACTAGGCAACTGGATACTGCATACATAGTTCCATGGATGTAATATCCAATAAAAAACTTTAGGCCAAATGTAGTTCTCCTAAGGAATGGGAAAAATGTGATAATTGAGGAAAACAAACAAAATGGATGTGATAGAAGAAAATAAATGGTCTTGTAAAATGGTAAGTGCATGAGAGAAAAGGCTAAAAAGGATGGAGAAACTAAATGACAAGTGATTTTCTTATAACTTAGTAAGGGTTCCCAGAATCTTTAAGGCAAAGAAGTGGTCAATGTTTTTGTTCTTTTCTAACAATTTTTCAAATGTTTTTGGCATTTTTTGAGTATCTTAACTCAATCAAAAATGACGAGACACTAAATGGTTCAAAATCATAAAATAATGAGAGCATGGCTTAGGTTGCTCACAAAATTGTGAGAGCATGGCTTAGGTTGCTCACAAAATGATGAGAGCATTCAAACTTAGGTTGCTTATAAAATAGTGAGATCATGGCTTAGGTTTCTCAAAAAATAGTGAGAGAATTCAAACTTAGGTTGCTCATAAAATGGAGAGAACATTCAATCTTAGGTTGCTCACAAAATAGCGAGAGAATTCAAACTTAGGTTTCTCATAAAATGGTGAGAGTGTGGCTTAGATTTCTCACAAAATGGTGAGAGCATGGCTTAGGTTGACTGAGCTAACCTCAAAAAGTATTGATCACTACCTACATAGTCCAAGAGTAGGACCTCAAGTCATTATAGTTACACCCTTACAATGGAGGAATTGGACAAGTGTAGCAGTCGATTCAAACAAAATAGGCATAGTTGGTAAAAAGGCATAGCATGGCATAGGAAATGGTAAGTTGGTACATCAAGGCTTAATGTTTCCCTTAGTTTGCCCAGAGGTCATTATAATTAGGACATAATGGCATAGATTAATGGTACTAATTTTCTCAAAGGTGGTTATAATTAGTAGCAAGACCAGTGGTAAGAAAGGAATAACAAAAGAAGGATGCAACTACCAAAACTTTTGTCACACTATCCCAGAATATGATCTCTATCTAAAGTACTTAAACCAGCTGATTGAATTCATCAGATACCTTGATGTTAAAACTACATAATAAATGGTAGAAACCAAGGTCAAATAGGCTAGGCTTTAGAACACATTGGGCTAATAGGTCAGAAGTGAAAAGTGAATATGGTGAAGAAGATGGATAAGGATGGTATTTATACAAATAAGAATAGTGATAAAATGGCATAACTAAAATGGTCTTTATAAAAAATACACCTTATCACTTAATCATAGTACCACTTGAGATGAATAATATTCTTCAGCTCAGGAAGTTCATCTCTATTAAGTGTGGCAAACCTGTATGCTCTTGATCCATAATCTATAGTAATGATGAAAGGCCCTATCCAATTTGGTTTGAATTTTCCTTTATTTTTCTTCTCAGCCATGGTATTCTTTTGGTTTTCTTTAAGAATAAGATCACCAAGTTTAAATTTTCAATACTTAACATGCTGATTATAGTGGTTTTTGACTTGGTGCTGATATTCTTGAAAAAGTTTAAGCATAGTAGTACATTTTTCATCAAGTAGGTCTAGCTCTTACAGGTGGGTTACTCAATAGTCATGATCATCTAGGACATTCTTGAAAGATATGCATAGTGAAGGTAACTCAACCTCAATGGGAAGGATGGATTTAGTACCATAAATAAGTGATTGTGTAGTGGCTCCTATGGGAGTATAATGATTGGTACAGTATGCCCAAAGGGAAGCGAATATCTGCAAGTGCCAATCATGACCAGCATCATTGACAAACTTTTTGAGAATATTGATAATGGTTTTTTTGGATGCCTCTACTTAGACATTACCTTGAGTTTAATATGCTATAGAAAAATGTTGTGTGATGTTATATTTAGTACACATCTAGTCTACATCCTTATTCTTCAATGATCCTCCATTATCAGATATAATGTTAGAGGGGATACCATAGCAGAAAATGAGATGGTTGAAATTGAATTTGGAAATTTGATTTCTAGTCACATAAGTGAGGGGTATAGCTTCAACCCACTTAGTAAAATAATCAATGGTGGTAAGGATATGTTTATGTCCATCATATGAAGTGGGGTTAATCTTCCCAATGAGTTCAAGTCTCCATGTAGAAAATGGCCATAGTGTCAACACCAATTTCATAGTATTTGTTGGGGCACAAATTATATTAGCATGCCATTTATATTTGTCACACTTTTTTACATATGTATTGGCATCTACGTCCATTATGGGCCAATAATAACTAGTACGCAAGGGCTTTTTGGATAGGATTTCCCTACTAGAATGAGTTCCACATACTCCATGAACTTATTTTAATGCTAGTGTAGACTCTACCAAAGTTAAAAAATGAAGTAGAGTTCCATCAAAACTATAACAATAAAGGGTGGATCCAAGAAGAGTATAATGATTGGAATGATGAATAAAGGCCTTGGTTTGTTTTTGAGATAGGTTAGGTGATAGAACTTGGTTATGAAGGTAGTTGTAAAGGTCTGAGTACCAGATAGAATTAAGACCAACAATATTACAAATCATGACAATGGTTGAATGTTCATGAGCTAGTACTAACAAATTTTCAATGAAGAACTGATACTCTCTAGCTTTATCTATTTGTTGAATAAAAGAGCCAATAATATCCATGGTATCTATGGTTTTGTTACTATCCCTTGGTATGTGCTCAAACTAAATATTGGTAATTTGTTGCTTAAGAGTGTCAACCATGGCTTTATATAGAACTAACTTGTCATCTTTGGTCTAAAAATGATTTGTGTCCTGATTGATGATTAATTAGGAATCACCATAAACATAGAGATGAGATATATTCCAATGCACTGCTTGTTGAATTCTTACAACAAGTGCTTCATTCTCAGCCATGTTTTTTGTATAAGGAAAGTTGATTCTGAATGATTTAGGGATAAGATCCCCCTATGGTGTAATAAATAATAGGCCTACCCCTGATCCATGTGTAGTAAATGAACCGTCAAAATATAACTTCTAGGGCTACTCCTTAATGGGTGTGTCAATGATGGTCATTATGGATTCATCAGGAAATGGAAACATGAGTGGTTGTGTCTATGAGAGGTGCTTTATTAAGTTGATCTCCAAAAATTTATCTCTTGATTACCTTCTGATTGACATACTCTATGTCAAACTCACTGAGAAGCATGATCCATTTAGCCATTCTACCTTGAAAAGATATTTTAGATAGTAGATACTTTAGTGGATCTACTTTTGAAATGACCATGGTCTTATTATTCAACATGTAATGGCATAATTTCTGAGCTACGAAGACTATGGCTAGACAAGATTTTTCAATAGGTGCATAGTTATGTTCATATGTAACCACGGTATGGCTTAGGTAGTATACAAAATGCTCCTTTTAATTGTCATCATGTTGAGCTAAGAGTTCCCCTAAAGCATGGTCAGTAGCTGATAGGTATAACAATAATGGCTTTCTTGGCATAGGAGGTAATAAAATAGGTGGATTAACAAGATAGTCTTTGAGTTGTTGAAAATCTATTTGACAGTGATCATCCTAGTGAAATACAACTCCCTTATTCAAAAGGTGTGTAAATGGATGGCACTTATCTACTAGCTAAGATATGAAGCATCAAATTGACTGGATCTTACCCTATAAACTATGGAGTTTCTTTAAATTGGTCGGTGGTGGTATCTCAGTTATAAAATGGACTTTAGCTAGATTGACTTCAACACCTCTATGAGACATGATGAAGCCAAGTAATTAACCTAAAGTTACATCAAACACACATTTATTTGGATTGAGTCTGACTTTATACTCTCATAATCTTTTAAATATCTTATGTAGCATTGTTGGATGGTCAGCGTTGTTTTGGATTTTCCTAATATATCATCGACATAGTCTTCAACAATATCATGCATCATATCATGGAATATGATAGGCATAGCCCTTTGATATGTATCTCCCACATTTTTAAGGCCAAATGGCATTACCTGATAACAAAATGTTCCCTATGGAGTGGTGAACATTGTTTTATGTTGTTTTTCTAATGTTATTCTCATATTGTTGTATCCTAAAAAGCCATCTATGAGTGAAAGCATTTCATAACCTAACACGTATTTGATGATCATGTCAATATTAGTCAAGTAAAAATCACCTTTAGGAAAATCTTTGTTGATGTCTCAAAAATTAGTACAAATTTTGATCCCTTTAGGCTTTTCACTAATAGGTACCACATTAGAGATCCATTCTAAGTACTCAAAGGATTAGATACATCCTACTTTTAAGAGTTTCTCCAACTCTTTATTTAACAATATAGAAATATAAGGATGCATCTTATGTTTTTTTTTATCAGTTTAGTGTTAGTATTAACCATAAGGTGGTGTAAAACCAAGGCAAGGTCTAAATCTGGCATGTCAAAATAGGCCCATGTAAAGATATCTACAAATTCTCTCAAAATATCTATAAAGACATCACCTTCCTCCTTAGTGAGGGATGCTCCTATTTTTATCCATTTTGGGTCTGATGGAGTCCTAATATTTACCTCTATTTTATTTTGACTAGAAGGGTCAAACTATCTTCTAGGATAGTAGGCAATGACTTGAACTATTGAATTATGTCAAGGTCCTCTATTAGGGCTTCCTCTTAAACTTCTCCTAGGCATGATGAATTTGAGTCCCCTAATGGGATATTTGGACATGAGACAAAAATAGTTGGAAATTCTGGAAGGATTTCATCAAATACTTGTTTCTCAAATCTAAACTTAGATCCATAGGTAAGTTCATCATTGGTGGTCTCCTAGTCTAAATTCAAAGAATAATGAACACCCTCATCTAATGGTTCTTGAAACAGGTTTTCACCACTAGATTGGCCTTTATCCTTACTTTTTCCCTAGTTAGAAAGTGCCTCAAAGAGGTTTTCACTTTGGGACCTCAATGTTTTACTTATTTATTTTTGGCTAAGGGTACTCACTTGCTCTTTAAAATAGGCTACAAGATCTAATATGATTGAGAAACCTGATTTGTGATCTCCTAGTGGATCATTGTCTCTAAGGCCTAAAAAGTCATAGAATGCCTCATCATTCTAGAAATCATCAATCGACAGACTAGATTCTTGTTGGTCCCAATCTATAAGTTGGGGATAATATAATGGCAATGGGTTGAGATGAATGGCTAGGGTAAGGGTATAAATGGCATGGTTATGAAATAGGTTGGTTTTAACTAGGTCATCAAAGGTGAGGCAATGATCAAACTCTACTTCATTGTTAGTATCATCATCACTAGTCAATAGTGATGGAGTTTGAATAATATATGTGGGGTTACCCCCAAGTAGTTTAAATCTAAGTCCATAAGGTCTTTCATACTTGGTTATGGAAATTGACTTGATGGTTCCTTGTTGATTCAGTCTGAGGCCTCTTCCTTCATAATTATGATGCTCCATGATCCTATTGGGAATAGGATACTTTGTAATTTTATAAAAATCAGCTTGATCAT
Organism: Torreya grandis; assembly: GCA_037957365.1. NCBI lineage: Eukaryota > Viridiplantae > Streptophyta > Pinopsida > Cupressales > Taxaceae > Torreya > Torreya grandis. The sequence continues at coordinate 2,545,936 of JARHVA010000468.1, read as the reverse complement.
CATTATATAACCATGATTTTTCCCCTTCAAGAGGGTTAGGTTCTTGGACAGATGCTGATATAAATGTGATAGGTCCCTTATCTTTGTTCTTTTTTTGCCAATGCATATGCGGGGTGACTTTAGGTGACCCAAAGGTTTTTAGATTCTAAGGAAGATTAGAAATATGAAATGTATCATGGGTCACATGTTCTCTCAGTCCATTATCTAAATTGGTGAAATGATTAGAAGCTTTAGGAGGTAACATGTGGGAAAGGGAATCCAAGGTATTAGGATCTATGCAATTATCTGGTGAAGGATCAATAAGTATAGCCTTTCCTTTATCCTGCTTGGAACTTGGATTGATGTTGTACTGATAATTATAACTTTGAAATTCAGCCTCAAGATGTTTATAGTGTTCATATAGGTTTAAATCTCTTGGAATATTCACTTCCATCCCTGAGTGGGAAAACTTGATACACTAGTGCAGTGTTGATGGGACTACACAAATCTCATGTAACCAAGGCCTGCCTAGAAGCATATTATATGATAAGTCAAGATCAAGCACATGAAAAAGTGTATCATAGGTCAAAGGACCAATAATAACTAGTAAAATAATGGTGCCTTGTGACTCTCTTTTCTGATTATCATAAGCTTTGATGGTTATTATTTCTGGCTAGAGATCTGCCATTGTGTACCCAAGAAGCTTGATGAGCTTTAGAGACACTATGTTGAGGCTAGATCCATTGTCTATAAGGACATGTTTTACTTTATGCATCTGATATAAACTTCTATGTATAATTGTTTATTATGGAGCAAGGCAAGGGAAGACATATTGCTTTGGTTGAATGTGACATGTTAGGCTAGAGCTAAGTGTCCAACCAAAGCTTGAAATTTATCAGGGGATATGTCACTAGCAATAGTGGATTGGGTCAAAAACTCATTCAAGATGTTTTTATGGATTATTTACATTCATAGCAAATCTAAAATAGAAATTTATGTTGGTGTCTTTTATAATTGTTCCACAATATCAAACTTCTTATCTTGGTCAGTAGTGAATGGTTTATTCTGAGGCTGAATGGTTGGTTGGATGATAGGCAAAGTGGTGATGGTTATGGGCCTGAGATAGTAATCTTCAACCTCCAAGTTGTGATTTCATAATTGGGATTAAATAATAGACCATTATTTATAATCAATGTTGGGAATGGTGTAGGACTAGATAGGAAAAGTCTCAGTTGGTGGTGCACTCAGATGTGGTCACATGGCAAGGATGAGTTGTCGATATAAAGTTTAAAAGGGGAAGTCCTAGTTTGTTGGTTTGCCTGTATACATTCCCAGGTCAAAGAAGTATTATCCATGTAATTTGGCTGAATTTTATTGTTTAGTAATGTTCTAGGCTGATTAGTGCTTGGTTTAGGATTAATAGAAATGGTATTAACACTACCCCCTATAATATGACCTACAAACCTATTGTAGTCATGTGAAACTACATGGTATATTTTTTGGTTGTTACCATTCTGACCTTGGTATATGGTATATTTTATATCATTGTTTTTTCTACTACTAATTTTGATGATTTTATTAGTTCAGCGTTTGATGTTGATTTTGTTACTGCACTAGCCATTGTTGTTATTACTAATTATTCTATTGTTATTGATTGTTATGTCAAGGAAAGGGGTTTCGATGGATCCCAAGAGTTTGATTGGAAGTGGAATCACCATTATCTAATGTTATCTCCCCATTTTTCAACATATTCTCAATTAAATACTTGATTTGGACACATCTTCATAGATTATGCATATTGACCCAATGATAGTCACAGCATTTGTTTTCACGATACCAATTAGGATAAGGAATGCCTTGTAGATAATGCTTTGGTATAAACCAATTAATAAGATTATTAGTAGTAAGCTTTGAAAATATAGATTCAATAGGTTCTCCTAGGTCACTAAAGACATGACATGTAGGCACGGTTCTCCTAAGAGGAGGGGTTTATAATGGTAAAGGTTGTATTTATTGTGTAGGTCTTGGTTGTTGTGCTTGTGGCATTGTTTGGAGAGTTTTCTCGATAGGATTAAGCTAAAAATTTGGTGAAGATGATGTTTACATTATTTTTACATTATAATATTTAGTTACTCCATTTCTCACAACATTCCTATTCCAGTTAAATTGCTTCTATCTTTCTTGGTTGTTGGCCTATGTCGGTAGTGATGCTTACACTTGAATGGGATGTTGATCATTTCCCTGATTGGTACCTTGATTTTTATTAGTTTAATTAATCTTGATAACTCCTTTATTGATGAGCACTTTCTCAATCAACAAGCCTTTATCAATGATTTCCTTGAAAGTATGTGCACATCATAGTTCTAAATGATAAGCTATCTCACAGTCCAAATTGTTGGTAAACACAATGGCTAATTATTTATTTGGTAAATTATGGGTGAAATAGATTGCAAGGGCTCTCCATCACTATAAATAACTTGTAAAACTCTCACCAAATTTTTTCTTTTCTTGCATCAAGTCCACTAATGAAATCTCATGCTTGAGATTATAGGAAAAGTGTTGCACAAACTTATCAAAAAGATCATCAAAATCCATTATTAAATTTTTGGAAATCTTTAAAAACCACTCCAAGGCTTATCCAACTAAAATCCTTAGGAACAATAGAAAAAGGTATATGTCATTATATGCCACTGGTTAAAATGCGATAAAGAATTTGGTCAAATGAGACTTAGGGTCACCTTTCCCTTTGTATTTATCAAATTTTGGTGGTTCATATCCTGGAGGAAATAGTATCTGTAAATACTCCATGTTGAATGGGTAGGAACACACATCATCCAATTTGAACTTTTTAGTATATTTCCTAGCCTGAATGGTAGTAATTATATCCTTCATCTATTACAATTCTTAGGATAGGAAATTGGAAGGAACATTGGTTTGAGGGAGAATATTCATTTGGGAAGATGGTTGGGAGGTCACAAGTGCGACACTTTGACCAGGGCAAGATGGAGAAACCTGTTGGGGTATATTGGCTTGGTTGGGGAATGGGCTAGGAATATGCATACATGGATTAGGACGTAATTGAAATTACACATTTGGTTGCATAATATTCTAGTTTTGGTTGGTGATAAAGGTTTGAATTGGAGGATTTTGTGGTTGGGATGGAGGGATATAACTATACTATGCCTACTATGGTTGAAAAGGGACATGCTACCAACTAATCAAACCTTGCTATTGAGTGGGAACTTGTGGGCTAAGTCCCTATCTCTAAATTTGTGGCACATTTTGAACCAATGGTTTTCTAGTAGGTACTTGAGAAACATGAGGACCTCTTTAATGCATGAATATCTATGAAGAAGTGAAAGTAGGTTACAAATTTGGCATCTATCGTTGACCAATGTTTGCATGTTATTGACTAGTCATTGCTTGGTTTTGGATTGGCATATTAGTCTATGACTGAAGAGGTATGTTCATTATTACCTAGTGAGGTGGAACATTTGTTGCCCCTAATTAAGGTGGTAATGTATTTGTCCTTTATTACATTGATACACTAGATTGTGCCTATTGTTGTGGAATACTACTCATTACTCATTGAAGAGTAGTAGGATTCATCACATTCTATCATTAAAGTGTGACATTGGTAATTGTTTGATTGCCTAATCTAATAGATTGTACACTTGAGGAAGTAGCCAGTTGAGGTTAGGGTGTAGAAACTCCCATTCCTTGGTATGATGATCTATGCATAGGATTAACTATAGGCACCTATTTTTGGCTATTTATTTGTGCATTAGTACCATTTTGATCAGGATTGGATGTTTTTTACACATTGTCCACTATGTTTTGCTCATTATTTTGTGTAGAGGCCAAAAACACTTCTTCAATAATGGGCATATGCATCAAGTTATCTATCGAAGTGGTCTGTACAAATGGTTCAAAATTTGTATGCTCTTGTCCAATTAACTCTATCAATACTCCTATTAAAGGAATTAGATCAATAAGAGGCTTACTTACCTTGTTGATTTGATTGAAATCATGTGTTGAATTTGGGTAGGTTTGATATGCTATCTACATTTATTTAAACTAATCTTCCATGATGTTTTTGCCTTGATTAGATATATTAGGGTCTTGATACGTTGTTTGAACTAGAGCCATAGGATTTCTAGAAGAAGCTTGTTACTTATAAATGATATTATGGGGAACTCTTACTAGACTTGGTAAATTTTCATGGGGGAAGTCTACTAGAAACTTGGCCCCTACCTCCTTAGCTCTAACCAAAATCTTGTCTTTGTTTTCTAACAAATGTCACTCAAATAGAATGGATCATGCATGGAAGTTGTATTAGTAAAATATGACTATTAAGGCTCTGGCTCATCCACTATGGGTATTGTAACTAGGTATTGTGCAGTTTATTCTTGTTCTTGTTCTGAATAAGGTGGTTTGTTAACTAGATAGTTAGCTAATGGATCTTGGCTTTGTGCCCCTGATTGAGTATTATAAGAGGGATAAGAATGCATCTCATAAATAATATTATCTGCATAGGGGTCTTGCACTATTTCTTCCTACACAACTACACTACTAATCCTTGTATTATGCATGAGTCCACTATGAGTGTAGGAATACATGTTGGGATCTATAGTCAATGCTTTGTGATAAAAGGTCAAAGAGTTCTACAAACTCTAAAAAGGTCAATGTCTAAATAGATAATGTTCCAACTTGGTCTAGATTCATCAAAATAATCAAAAGGTTTATGAAAATATTTGTGAGAAAACAAGATAGTGTGAAGTATCTAACATTTCACCGTTCACATAAAGGCAAGCAAGTAAATGGACCAAAAATAAAAATACCAAACTCTAACGTTGAAGTGTTTCAAATTAGTCTAATCTAGGAATTTAAAAGTTGCTAGGTCTTTTGGCCAAATGTGGTAGAAAAATCTAGGCTCCAACAACACATGCGCTAGGACTCTTGGCTAAATGGCATCAAAAGCTAGACTTTAAAATAGATGAAAGTTTTAATCTAATGGATTTGAAACACTTCTAACAAACACTACGCATTTGATTCTTGGACATGAACTTGATCCACTAGGTATAAGTTAAGAAACAAAATGCACTTTAGAAATAGTTTATTTTCTCACAAGAAATGGTATAAAACTTGGTTCTTTTGACAAGAAAACTAGAAAAAAGTGAATATGATAACTATTTTAGATAAAAGATCAAAAAATTACACTTGGATTGGTCTGAAAATGTAGGAACAAATTTGGAACTCTATGTAAGAGGGTCTATGAAACAATATTTGAAATGTTTTGGGCTGCATAATGATGTTATATACCCAAAAGGTGTGACAAAAAGGTTTATTTCAAAAACTCTCTAAGGCAAAGATGTTTTTCTACAATTTTGACAGCATAACACTACTTTTCTTGACTCAAAATGTTGTGGTGAATAAACTTAAAGTGCAAGTGTTTATCATAAAATGGATTAAGTCTATCAAGTGATGATAATGATTATGAGTCTTGAACAGCCTTCAACCCAAATTGGAAATTAAACCTAAGTTCCCTCAAGTTTAGTGCAAATGGTGAACCCACTTAACACATCAACCCTATGGACTTATAATTGTGCAATTTCAAATTTAGATTATAAGTAAAGGACTTAAACAACTTTGGTAAAGGTCTAGACTCAATTGGGTAACATAACTACACCAAATTGGATGATATGACTCTCAAGCTTTTGATGAACTTTTGAACAAGTTAAATTGATGATCTCGCATAGGAAGCATAATGCCTCTTTATTCAAAGGAAAATTTTAACTACCTTAGGTTTGGATTATTTGTTTACACCAAGTTTTGACTCTAAACAAGACTTTAATCTAGGACAAGACCAACTAATTAACTTCTCTTAGATCCTAAACTAACAAGGTTGTTTGGTATTATTTGAATCTGTTAATATACATCATTTGAAAGGATTTTAAGTGTTCATCAAAAAGTAAATGTGCATTATATAGTAGGGATTTTACACCCCCTCCTTTCTCTCAAATGATAGTACTATGACATGGACCTTGAGGTGCACCTTGTACCAACAATAATTCCATGTAAAGTGGGGATTTGTCTAAGATCTAACAAGTTTTTGAATGATCTATGGGAATCAATTGCACAATGTCTTTCATGATAAACAATGCAAAATAAAAGCATGGATTTTGGGTCTGTATCACTTAGCTTGTTACAAAAAGGTCTAGTCTTTTTTGTAACTACTACATCATATTGTTCACTCAGTGTAGTGTGATGTCTAAAGTGTAACTACATCTCATGTGTAACTCTAATTAGGATCCAAATGAATTGAATATCAGGAGGTGAAACCCCAAGTCAATGATTCTCTAAAGAACTAGTGAGAGGTGATGAAGTCCCCTTCACAATCCAAGTTTGTATAAAAATAAAGAAAGCATGAAAGTAGGAAAACTTTAGGGTCATTTTCAAGGTCACCCAAACTTTGATGAGTTTTTGGGGAGTGATTTAGATGAATTTATTTCTAAGCCTTGGACCAGTCTATTTGCAATAGGAATGGTGCTTTTGATTCCAAGGGTTCCCTAAAGGGGACAAATAGAAGAGCATACATGCAACATTTCTCTTTTTACCAAACAAAATCTAATTAAACAACTATTGAAAACAAAAATTTACAAGTGTGTTCAATTCTAAGCCCAAATGAAAGATTTCATGGTGTTCTAATAACCCCTTAGTCTTAAGATTGTGAACTTTGAAAACATTCATCTAAACATCTAAATTTCTAATTAAACACCAAAACAAAGTTCCTAATTGATTTGTAAACATGCAAAAGGTGATCTAAAACATGTTTTTAGCAAATGTCAAGCTTGGTCCTATAGAAAAAATGTTAGCATGTCCTTTAGCTTTGAATATCTTTTTGATTTGAAACAATAAACTTTAGAAAAAGATATCTTAAGTCTATGTTTTAAGAAAAACATAGTGACCAACAATACTTCATATAACTGATGACGATTACATTTTCTAATTGATGTCAGTTATCTAACCAACATCAATTTTACCAATTTGACTAAAGATAGGTATACAACTGATGTCAATTTTAATAATTGACATTGGTTAAGCTATGCAACTGATGTCAGTCTTACTTATCGACATCAGTTACTGTGTAAAACTATGGCAAAAAATGGCAAAATAAAGTTAGAAAACCAATTTTTAAGAGTTTTAAGAGTCCAAATGAATATTTTAAAGTTGTAAAATTATCTTCTTCACGTGTGAGATGCATCTAGTCCCATTGAGTGTGCCATATGTGATCTAGGAATTTGACTCAAGAGAGGATGGTTAATATGGTGTTAGTTCCAAAATGAAAACAAAATGAAAGAAACACACTAATAGCATAACATCTCTAGGCCTAGACACTAGGGAAATCTTAGTAACAAAAACAAATGACAAACATAACTAAAAAGTAAGGAATAAAACACAATAATTCCTTCACCTTCCTTGGATGCTCTAAATGCCTTTGTAATAGTAGTTTGCTCAGTTTTGTGTTCATGAAGTCCTTGGCAATAAAAGCGTGGCTACCTCCATCTCTCTTTGGCACCTTTGGCTTATGGCTTGGCTTGGCTTGGAATCAATTTATCATGGTAACACTAGTTGTAATGGTTCTTTGAAGATATTTTGCATTATAACTTTACACCAAAATAGCTTAGAAATGATGTTCATGTCCTCTCTATTTATAAATTTTTGAGAATGTCTAGAATCAGCCTGAATCATCCATCTTGAGATTGAGATGTGTGGTTGAGTATTAATTCAATTTTTGGAATTAAGTTTGTAATTATCCTCATCATGACATTGGAAGAATGGGTAATCAAGAGTCATGGAGGGTATCATGGAAGGCATTGATGAGGCATGAAGGGCATGAATCTTGATATTTATGGCATTTATGGCCTATGGATGTCTTTCCAAGAAATGAGGTCACTTGATGATGCAAATATTCAATATTTATTTCCAAAAATAAGTTTTCAATAAGTTTCCATGGAATTATTAATTAGGACTTGATTTAGATTAATTAGCTCTTAAGCATGATTAAGCACTTTATGCACAAATTACTCAAATTAATCAAAATGCCTTGTTATTAGTCTTAAATTTGATTGGATTGGAATTGAAAGGCAATGTCATATGTGTTTGATCCATTATCCCATTTAGGATGTTACCAACAACAAATAACAAAGGTGCGTGTCTTGTGTATAATATTTAATAGGAAAGATCAATCCAAAGCACCTAGGTGCAAAATTAGCATTTTGACTCAAAATGATCTGATCAAAGTTAGTTAGCCCATAAATTGCATTGCCCTATTTAAGGATACCCTGACCAAAATCAGCACTTGAATATGTTAGTTTCACATCATTTAGTGTTTTTAAGGAAAAATTGTGCATTTTAGGTAGAAATTAGCCAAAAACTTGGTTGGAGGTTATCGGTGGCCAGTTTTAGGTGTCTATAATGAGTAGGTATTTTTTAAGTTACAATATAGATCACTACATGCACTTTCATATAGTATATTACATAATCATTCACACATAAGTGCCCATAAGGGGAGACTTACATCAGTCTAAGACCCTCTTTAGAGTATAGGTTATATAGGCATCACTCACTAATATAGGGGTATTTGAGGATATATTTAATTCACTTGATCCCACTAACTCTAGTTTTGAAAAGTGGCATGCCCTAATTGGAGGACCTAGGGTTTTGAGCTCCATACTGATATCCATAACCTATGCGTGAAATTTGAATAGATAATTTACAAGGTGATAGTGAACCCTAATAGGTAAAAGTATAATTTATATAAAATTAATTATATTTTATATAGGATATAAACATTGATTTTTAGATATAAGTATCAATGTTAGTATCCCTATTTCAATGATAGTGTTCAGGATGATAAAGAGCTGATTTTGAGAATCTAATGAATCATAGTTGAGTATCATCTTGATTATTTTTTCACCTAAATTTATTATATCTAATTTTGCATTATTCAATAAGCTAAGTATTATTCTTCACTCATGTTGAAGCAATCAAATTACTTTTTGGCATTGTATTTTCTATAGTTAACATATTTTCATAATTTAGCACTATGTTAGAATATATTATTAATCTTAATTATTTAATTGGCCTACTTTTAGAATAGTTTATTCCTTAGCTAATTAGAATATTCTTAATACCCTTATTTTAATAAAGGATTAAATTTTTTCTAATAATACACCTAGCTAATTGGGAACAAAAATAATCTATGTATAAAAAGTGAATAATGATGGATGTTTGTTAGGAGGGATTAGTTGATTCCCTATTTCTTAATGTGTAACTCACAAAATAAAAATCTAAGATTCATAAATAAAATAAAGTTATGACACATAAAAATTATATTAAAAACTTAAACAATGTATATAGTGATAAAAGAGACTAAAGAATCATAAAGGAAACAATGGTTGGAGAATCAAAGTATATGATTATAGAGAGAGATAAAGAGGATGGGTGTTTGTAAAGAGGGCTTGGTTAATTGGCTACATCCTACCATGCAACTCACAAACTTAAAAACCAAAAGTTTTACAGCTTAAAAAAGAATTAAGGACCAAGCAAAATTATTAAGGCTAATGTGAAAGAAACATGTAGGTGTGTAGATAATTACTAAGTTATAATATAAGAGGGCCAAAGTAAAACCTAAAATAAGTTTTAGCTCAATAAAATATAAACTAAATAAAAGTAAGTGATTAATATTCAATATGAAGAGTATGGTGGTAATGTCACTATGAAAGTCACTAATAATAAAAATCATTCCAAAAAAGGGGGATTTCCAAAAGATATGAAAGAAGCATGAAGAAACTAAGGCAAACTATAAATATATTATAAAATGTGAAAAACAAACCTGAAGGTGTTGCCTAAGATCCACAAGGGAAACTAAGGCTGATTTTAAATCATCCAAAAAGAGGGGTAGTCTAAAATGTTAAAAAATAAAACTTGAAGATGCTGCCAAAGATCCACAAGGGAAACTTGGGGTGATTGTAAGATACCAAAGAATTGAAAAGGAAGCAATGGTGTGATAAAAATGATGTTAAGGAAAGAAAGAAACATGAGAAAAATAACAATCAATCTCTATTATAATAATAATATCAAATAAAAACATGTGCAATGCAAGCATATTTATATTAGAGGGTTTCTTTAAGCTAAATTTATTTGTTTGTAAGAAGTGAAAGATTATTGATTGATAACTCATGGTAAGGATGAGAGATCAACAATCCAAGAGAATGAGGATAAACATCATAATATGCCCTTAAATCATACATAAAGGTAAGTATGTGCATCAAAATATGCCCTAAAGGATAAAATAGTAAAAGTGTGGGTAACAAAAGGTGACCTAATGTGTGTAGTAAGAAAAGGATGGGCATTATAAGATTCCCCAACATGTAGTATGTAGAGGATGGGAAATAGCCTCAATATCAACAGTGCTAGTAATGATGTTAGATGTTGTGTAATTCTCTATCATAAAATGGAATATGGCATCTATGGTAATGGTAAGATCTTTGGGAGGTGATAAAAAATTGTTTTGTATAGTATCGACTAAGATGATACAATATGGTGTAAAAGGATTAAAATTAAGTGTATCAACCAGGTTGATATAGTTTGGTGTGAAAAAACTAGAATGAACTGTATCAGGCAATTCAATAGATTTGGATAAAATAGAGGGTAAATTGTCATTATGGTTATGAATAAAGACATGATAAAGTAATATTATATCAACACTTTTAAGGGCATGGTCATTATTGTTATAAATATCAAGGGATGTTAATAAAAGTACATCAACGCTATCATAATGTTGGTTGATAGAGTTAGAAGAATTTGAAGATAATAAGATAATTGTAAATTAATAGTGTATAATTATAGTTGATACCATTAAGTGATATAAATGGAACTATATCAATATTTTGTAATAGTTGGTGGCTAGTGTAGTTATTTGTAATAGGAGGCAAGATTAGGATTGTATCAATGTTTTTGAGGTCATGGATGATTTATTTGGAAGAAACAAGAAGAATTGTATCAGCACATGTGTCTCAGCTAGTGTAGTTGGATGAGATATGAAGAACTATATCGACATAATCTATGTCATAGCTAGTGCAATTGGGTAAAATATGAAGAACTATATTAGTATAATTTGTGTCATGGCCAATGCAGTTAATTGAAATATGAATAACTATATAAAAAAATCATATCATGGTCAGTGCACTTGATTGTAACAGGAGGCTAAATTAGAATTGTATCAACACTTTTAATGTCATCCAATGCAGTTGGATGAAATGAGAAGAATTCTAACAACACATTTTATGTCATGACTTGTGTAGTTGGATAAAATATGAATAACTATATTAACATAATTTATGTCATGGTGGTGCAATTGGATGAAATATGATGAAATGTATTGGCACATTATGTTTCATGGCCAACATAGTTGGATGAAATGATAAGAATTGTATCGACACAATGTTATGCCCTTAACCTAGAGTGAGTTTAGGGATATATGTGGCCAACTTGTGCCTTACATACCTTTCATATTATCTTATTTCATTTCTCTATGTTATTAGTATGATTAGCCTATGGAATGACCATAGATAAGTAGAGTATATATGAGAGGCAATGGTTAGTATTTTATCCTCATATTATGAATTCTACTCTTATTGCATTATTGTGGAGGTTTCCCCCTCAAAGTGACTCAATCATTGTTATCAAGTATTCTAATAGTTTTTCAATTATTTTTATAGATTTGATTATTATACTCTTAATTATTTTATATATTATTCCATTATTGTAAAAATTTAAGTAATTTCATTACAAGTGGTATTAGATCACTAATTTGGGCTAGTTTCTATGACATTTTTTTGTATCTAATGTTGTGATCGTATGAAGATCTGAAAGATTAAAAAAACATAACTTGTAATTCATGAGGAATATAATTTTTCTACCACTATAGTATTCTTTAAAGTCTTTTTTTCAATAAAAGTCTAGAATTTTTTTTGTACCCTTGTGAAAATTAGTAGTCATTGGATTTACCTCAACGAGATAATCGTAATGGTATAATTTTGTTGCGACCAAAAATCACCATCCTAGGGTTTGTGCATGGTTGGTCTGAACCCTTCCAAATATAGTAAAGGTCAAGACACCCCAAAAAATCCTTATAAAAATTACATGGATTCTAAAACTTTAGATTTTTTAGTTTTTGAGATGGTTCAACAAATCCAGTCAGATATCAAAATCATGTTGAGAAAATATGGTATTTATGTAGTAAAAATGGAAATGAGTTCTTTTTAGGATCAATTTTCAATGATGAGTGCTCATTTAAACTCTATTTTGGCTTAGCTTCCTCTAAATAATCATCGACCACTCCAATCGAGTTCACCCATTCAAAACCATCACAACTTCAATATTAGTTTAAAGCACATCCTGCCAAAAGTGAAAGTGCACAAATTTGATGGCAAATATTCACTCACTTGGATAAATAAAATATAAAATTTATTTTATCTACATCATACCCCATGCACACAAAATGTGATCATGACATGTCTTTATCTAGAACTTGTGCAGTTCATTTGGTATAGGTGGTTGTGTGCTCAAAATTAAAAAATGTGCTCCTATTACCTAGTTAGTGTTTAATAAGGAGTTAAAAATACACTATCATAATAAAGTCTCTAAAAATCACTTTAGTCAATTATCAAATTTAAAATAGATGGGTACTATTAAAGATTATATTTAAAAAAATCCAAAATCAATCCTTACAAGTGGGGGACATCATTGAGAACAACTTAACTGACATGTTCTTGGGGGACTCAAGGATAGCATTCAACTTGAGGTTCATATGTTTAATCCATCAACTATTTCTAAAGCCATACAATTCACATGCCAGGAAGAGGAAAAACAATTAGTAAAAATAAGGGATTTCACTCATGGCCATGAATGTGATTTCACAACACCATCATTTTTATAACCTACAATATTGACCCCTTAGTAAATTAAAGAGAATATTTCTAAAGAGTTATGTTTTGGCTATGATAAAAAGTGGAGCAAAGGACATAAATGTGTTGAAAATATTTTTTTCTACATTGAAGGTGCTAATGAAGATGAAGATGATGATGAAGCCGCATGTGAGGGTAAGGAACAACTAGAGGAGGAACCTAAATATTCTCACCCTACTATCTCTCTATTTTAGGTATAAGTGATCCTAGAACTCTTTATGTGGTGGGCTTCCTCAAGAAATAAAAGGTTATAGTGTTGATTGACCTAGGAACTACACATAATTTCATCAATAATAAGTTGACTACTCATTTAAATTATTTTATTTATCCAACTATAGAATTTCAAGTCATGATTACAAATGGTAGCATGGTCAACTATTCTAAAAAATTCCATAGTATTAATATTTCCATGGGGGATTGCCTGCTTGATTCTCTTATTTTTCTATTCCCATGGGTGGGGATAACATTATTTTGGGAGTATAATGGCTCATGAATTTGGTCACAATAGAGATGAATTTATATGAACTATTCATGCACTTTCATTCTGAAGGTAGGACATTTTAACTATGAGTATTATAAGCAAAGTATCCCCAATTGATTAATTCACATTAGATGACAAATAATCTTAAAAGAGGGGCAAAAGGATTTGTATCAAAAATGTTGTCTTTAAAAGTTTAGCCAACCAATAATTTTTGGCATAATTCTAGAAGTCCTACCATCTAGAAGATAAAATGATCATGACATAAGACTATTTCCAAGTAGCACACCACCAAACATTACACCTTACAGGTATCTATATGCTTAAAAAATTGAAATTAGAAAATGGTACTTGGGATGTTAGAGGTAGGTATTATCTGACATTGCCAAAGTGAATATCCTTCCCCAGTGGTCATGGTATGAAATAAGGATGACACTTAGAGGATGTGTCCTAACTATAGAGAAATAAATAAGTACACCATCAAAGATAAATAACCTATTTTATTCATTGATGATTTTTTAGATGAATTGCATGGTATCATTTATTTTACCAAACTAGATCTTCATTCTAGGTATCATCAAATTCATATAAAAAATGGGGATATCCATAAAACAACTTTAAAAACTAATGAAATCCATTATGAATTTATGGTCATGAATTTTGGTCTCAAAAATACACCATATACATTTTAAAGTTTGATTAATATTATTTTTAGGCCTTTTTTAAGGAAGTTTATGTTGGTTTTTTTTATAACATCCTAATCTACAACAAAACTTGGGAACAACATTTGAAGTATGTGAAATAGGTACAATTAGTTCTAAAACAACATTAGCTATATTAAAAACCTTCCAAATGTTATTTTTTCATCCATAAGGTGGATTAATTAGGTCATATTCTATCATATGGAGTCAAATTTGACCCTAAGATGATCAAAGATATGATGGAGTGCCAAGTGCCAAAGACCCTCAAGAACCTTCATGTATTTTTTGATCTAACAAGGTACTATCACAAATTTTTAAAAAATAATGTTATTACAGTAGCTCCACTAATATCCTTGTTTAATAAAGATTCATTCCATTGGACTAAACCAGCTACCAAGACATTTGAGTAGCTGAAAGATGTTATGTGAACCATTCTAATTTTGGAAACCCCTAATTTTTATAAAATGTTTGTTGTTGAATTTGATGCATCAAGATATGGCATGGGAGAAATAATCATGCTAGAAATAATACCCATTTCTCTTAGGAGTCATCAACTTGAGGGAAAAAAACAAGCTCAAGCTAATCTATGATAAATAAATGATGGTTATTCTTCATATAGTTAAGCAATGGAGACCTTATCTGATGGGTAGACACTTTAAAGTAAAAATTGATTATGATAGTCTAAAATACTTTTTTGAATAATGTTTTTAATTATAAGAGCAACAAAAATGGGTGGTTTTTAGTAGATGATATTTCAAGGAGGGTTGAATTATTTGAGGCATTGTTATACATAATGACCATTTGGAAAATAAATAGTTAAAAGAAGTAAGATTAGAATGTGTAAATGATAGAGATACACAAGTCTTGATTCAAAATCTTTAGCATGGTTTGGGTGTTTTAAAAAAATTTGAGTGGAAAGGAAATACATTATGGTATAAATATATATTATACCTATGTAAGGATTATGTTCTCAAACACAAGATCATTTAGGAGCTTCATACATCTCTAATAGGGGGCATTCATGATTTTTGAATACATATCATTGCATCAATAAATATTTAGTTTGGGATGGACTCTATGGGTTATAAATAAATTTGTGGTAGAAAGCATTGTTTGTCAACATAAAAAAAGGGGAAATAATTTAGACACCATGTCTTCTACAACTATTAGCCATCCCTAGCCAATGGTGTGAGGAGGTTTCCTTAGATTTCATTATAATGTTATCAAGATATAAATGTAAAAATTTCATAATGGTAGTTATGGACAAGCTCAAAAAATATGCTCATTTTTTTTCCTTATCTCAAACATTTGTAGCCAGTAAATTAGCTACTACTTTTATCAATACAATTCAAAATCTGCATGGTACCCCAAATATCATTCTAAGTGATCATGATCCTATCTTCATCAATAAATTTTGGAATAAGTCATTTAAAATTTTAAGTACCCATTTGGCTCATATCCCATCTTATCATCCTCAATCTAATGGGAAAATTGAGGTTGTCAACAAATTCCTAGAAGGGTATCTTCCTTATTTTGCATCAGATAAATAGGAACATTGGATCCATTAGTTGCCACTAGTAGAATGGTGGTATAACACTTCCTTCCATACCTCTTCTAAAATTTTTCCATTCATGACACTTTATTTCTATCACCCCCCATCCATCACTTCATCTTTGAAGGTGCAACCCAAGGTTTGAGTTGTTGAGGAACACATTCAACATTAACAAGAGGTACTAGCTGGTTTAAGGGAAAATTTAGCAATAGCAAAAAATAAAATGAAGTAGCAAGTTGATCAATGCCATAGTGAGAGGCATTTTGATATTGGTGATTGTGTATTTTTTTTATTATATCCATATAAGTAGATGTCTATGAATTAACAAAGAAAGGATAACAAACTTTCTTCTAAGTATTATGGCCCTTATCAGATCCTGCATAAAATTGGCTATGTGGCATATAATCTAGAGATACCCCAATCCACTTGCATACATATTATATTTCATGTATTTTTATTATAAAATGTCATTGGACATAATTTTTTTACCTATATTGATTTACCTAAATTAGATGAAGATAGTAAAGTCAGTTTGGAACCTAAGAAGTGTTGTTTGCTCTAAACTCCTCTATTCATGAAATGCCCATGAGATTAGGCATTCCTTAAAAGGGGAAGGTGGGTAAAACTATGTTATTTCAAATCTAAGATCATTCTAGGGCATGGTTTTAGGTATTTAACTTCACAAATGGATTATACATGAATAGTCTTCAATAGATAAACTATTACCACCTAAATTTCAATCTAATGTTCATACACATAGGTCTAATTATCAAATATTATTATGAGAGTTTGAGTATTATTATTTATACTTATAAACACAATGGGAAATTGTAGTTCAATCTTAGAAAATAAACACAAAAATAGAGGGAAGAGTAGGGTAGAAAAGGGAGTCTCCAAAACTAGAATGAACTCGATGCATTGACCATTGAACTAAGTGACTTTGCCACAGTTGTACTTGTGTAGACTGAGTTTCACTAAATTTATACCTCCAAGAACACACAATGGTAAGATTTTATAGAAACTGGGAGTATGCCTCAAATGTGATCCCTCACTAAATATAAGTACTAGGAGTTTATAGTAAACTACACATAAACACCCAATGGTAATTTGTAGATTAATACATAAATTATTAGTACTATAAAATAAAAATGAGAGAAATCACAAAGTGATTATAATATATAAGCACAACATAACCATAACACACATAAAGTATAAAGTATTGATCTAATTAATCTATCATTCATAAGCATTCATAAATAGAGATGAAAGATATTTGAGACATTAAACACACCCTCTACATAAAATAGGAATTGTATTCATTAAAAAAGTGAGTGTCATTACAATATCAATTTTGACTAACTTCACAATCTAGAGAGATGAAGGAAAAATTAGATGAAATCTTAGCTATAATCTGATAACACTTTAGAGTAAATTTTTAGTTGACCCCTTTATTACAATATGATTTTTACTTATATATATGAGGATAGTGCTCACCTCCAAATAGTATGAGGATCACATCCTAGGCTTTGATAGCCAATCATGATAGTTACAACCATAACTCAAAATTCAAAACACACAAATCCCATAAAACTTGTAAAATATATATAGGAGACCACTTAGTTGGTACACAGATGTGGTTATGAAGGTCTAGCTCCCAACTACTTTGATATGTCATCCCTAACCTCTAATGTGTCCACCATGAGGTCAAATTCCTTATCTATCATGGAAAGGTTCATCAAGGGCTCACTAAATATCACCTTGTCTTGAGTTATTAGCATCTAGTAGAATTAGAAGGGTGCTTCCATTGACACTTGGACCCTAGAGACCTAGTTGATCCTCATCATGGATTGTGTCGATAGCTCCAACACTTCTCCAGCTCCTTTATAGTTTACTTTGGTGACCTTCTCCTACATGACCTAGTTGAATTAACCTAGGTGGACTCTAAGTTATCCTTAGTCTATTAGGGTTCCATCTAGGCAGAATATCACAAATATATTGACCTCCTTGAAGTAGGTTAATATCTTCTTTTCTTTTTACAAGGGTTGAGTTGCAGTGCGAACCACAGTCAACCACTCCTCCATAGTAGCCTGCATGTTCTTAGTATACATTTGATATAACCCTAAGTTTGATATTGGCATTATTTTAAACTTTGGGAGCATGCCCTTGTTAATCACTACCTATAACTTCCTACATTTCTCATCTATCTTTGTAATCCTCTCCAAGTAATCTTATGTCCACTAGATAAGCATATTGGTCTTAGTCAAAGTCTCCACTACCTTCCCAAGAACTAAGAAGACTAGTAAGATGGCATCATTAACCTACCCAATCATATTGATGGGGAAATATATCTTCACTTGAGATTTCATGGTTCAAACCTAGCTTTGCATGTCCTCAAGGAGCTTTTTGGATATATCATGAGTTGCTTAGAGAATAAAGTGTGGGTCCTCAGCCATCTTTTCTTCCCCAATGAAATTACTCACCTTAATGAGGGATAATAGATACTAATGGGTCTACCAAATCACTAGGTTCCCCTCTTAGATGAATTTATGCATCAATGTCCACTTCATGCTCCCTAAAGTTTGATTCAAGCTCTATTATACATTTGGGTTATCTTGGGCAGTCATCTTAGGTTCCTCAACCTTGGTATGATTCTTCAAGCTATAGGAGGTGTAGGAGGGGTGGATGAGATGGTGGTGAAGGGAGAAGGACAAGGTGGAGGGAAAATAGAATAAATAGAGGGGGTGAATGAGTAAAATAATGGAGGTAAAGGGGGAATGGTAATAAAAGAAGAAGAATAAAAGGGGAGGCCATTAGAAAATTTATGCCTACCACTTCTCCTGAGTCATGCTCACTTGAGGAGGAATTACCCTCAAGAAAGGGTCACTACATAGAAGGGAAGATATGGGTTGGTTGAATATAAACCCCATAGTACCCTCAATAATAGAAAGAGGGGACTGGGGATTAATGCACTAAGGTGTTATGGTTGGGGTAAAATAAATTATTGAGGATATTAAAGGAGGTTAGACTAGAGTGTAAGGCTTTTGGATTGTAGTTAGAGTATGAGCTACCTTATGTTTCTTCTTGGACCTCTTTCTTGGGTCAACTTTTGATATTGCAGTAGGACTAGTCAAGATAGTAAGAACCATGGGGTCGATGGTGAAATAACTAGAATTGATGAAGGATCAGGATGGTTCTTATCATTGTAAGTATGCTCTTGATGGTTGCAACCATGCTTACTGATGGATACATGCTCGACAGTATCTAAAATGAATGCATACCCAAATGAGTCACCAAAAGGGTTCTAGATTATGAAATTGATGGGGTAGAGGGGAATGAAGAGGAAAGGATGCTCTCTTACTATACTTATCAGTTATTAAGAAGGTATTGGAGACTCTAGCTAAGACTAATATGCCTATCCAATGGACCCAAGATTACTTGGAGAGGATTGCAAAGATAGACAAGAAGTGCAAGAAGTTATAGGTAGTGATTAACAAGGGCATGTTCTTAGTGTTGAAACTAATACAAACCTCATACTTAGGGTTTTATCAAATATACATTTGGAACATGAGGGATACTATGGAGGAGTGGTCCATGGCTTTCACTATAATTTAACTCTTGGAAGAGGGCAAGAAGAATATATTGACCTACTTCAAGGAGGTCAATATCTTTATGTTATTCCAGCTAAATTATACCCTATTAGACCAAGGATAATTTAGATTCCACCTGGGTTAATTTTGTCCAGGTCATGAGGGATAAGGTCACCAAATCAAACTAAGAAGGATCTTGGGTGGTGTTGGACTTATCAATTCAATCCATGATGAATATCAACTAGGTCTCTAGGATCTATTTGTTAATGGAAGTACCCTTCAAAGTCTACCAAATTCTAGTGACTCAAGTTAAGGTGATATTTAGGGAGCCCTTGATGAACATTTCCAAGTTGGATAATGAATTTGACCTTGTGTTAATTGCATTAGAGGCTAATGATGCCAAATTAAATTAGTTAGGAGCCAGACCTTCATAATTTCCTCTATATATCAACTGAGTGGTCCCTCATAGATCTTTTATGGGTTTTAGGGGATTTATTTGTTTTGAATTTTGAGTTAAGATTGTAACTATCATGAATGTCTATCATGGCCTAGGATGGGATCCTCATGTTATTTGTAGGTGAGACACATCCTCATGTATATAAGGAAAAGTCATATTATAATATATGGGTCGACTAAAAATTTGTTTGAAAGTGTTGTCAAATCATAGCTAGAATTTCACCTATTTTTTCCTTCATCTCTCTATAATTTGAAGTTGTCCAAGATTGATTATTATAATAACACTCACTCTTTTAATGAATATAATTCTTATTTTATGTAGAGGTTTTATTTTGTGTCTCAACTATCTTTCATCTCTGTTTATGAATGTTTATCAATACTAGATTAATTAGATCAATAATTTGTTATTATATGTTTTATGGTTATGATTTGCTTAGATATTAGAATCACTTTGTGAGTTATCTCATTTATATTTTATACTACTGATAATTTGTGTGTTAATCTACAAATTACCATTGGCTATTTAGGTCTAGTTTACTATAAATTCCTAGTACTTATATTTAGTGAGGGATCACATTTGAGGCATACTCTCAATTCCCCAAAACTCTTCCTATTGTGTGTTCTTAGAGTTATAACTTATGTGAAAATCATTGTATAGTGGTATAACTATGTCAAGGTCACTTTATTTTATGATCAATACATTGAGTTCATTCTAGATATGAAGACTCCCTTTTCTTCCCTACTCTTCCATCTCTTTTTGTGTTTATTTTCTAATATTGAATTACCCTTTCCCAATATGTTTATAAGTAGAAAACATAATACTAAAAATCTCATAATAATCTTTGATATTAGACTTGTGTGTATGAACTTTATATTAAACTTTTAGTGGTAATAGTGTACCTCTTAGAGACTATTCATGAAGACTTCATTTGTGATGTCAAATACATGTAGCCATACCTTTGACTAATCCCAGATCAATCCTAAAATGGACGATGAAATTATATAGTTTTCCCCACCTTCTCTTTTTAAGGAATTCCCAATCTCATGGGCATTTCATGAATAGAGGAGTGTGGAGCGAATAACAATTAATGCTAGAAGGGGGGCCTAATTCGAATACTTCACACTTGTCATTGATTTTGTTTTATGAGTAGGTTGAGATTATTCTTATTGATAATAACATGTTAACCACTATTTGATTATGAAGCATCCTAGAGACTAGTTCATTTTTTACCAGGGCTAGGTCTCACCAAGTCTGATTAATAATTTTTCCCCTACATTTCCACAAAAAACCCAATCTTAACCAACCTAGACCTACTATGATCCCCATTAGTTCATCTTTATAACCCCTTCCAAATTTGTAACCTAAGATGGTCGGGTTAGCTAGCTTTACCATTAATGTCTTAAGAGTCATCCATCATTTACTTAGGAATCTTGAGAGGTATCTTCCATATTTCACTCTTGGCATGGGATGAACTATGAAAGAATTCATAACTTCATACAAAAATACCTTGAGGCTTCTAAATTTATAACAAGATGATGTTGCATGCAATATTCTCCTATTTACCCTAATGCTATCAGCATATGATTAGTTCCTCAACCTTCTTAAACACTATATCCTGAGTTGGGACCATTTTAGCACTACTTTCCTCACCTAATTTATACAAGTGAAAGACCCTAGTGTCCTATATTAGTAGTTTAATTATATCAAAAGGGATCCTAATGAGCCTATTAATAACTTCAATGCTAGGTTTTGAAATATGTACATATGGGTCACCATTCTTTATCAACCTAATCTTCAACTAACACTTGAAATGTATAAGAATGCACTAGACCCTTAGATATCCATGTTCTTGAGGAGGGATGCACCAATATCATACCTATCCTTAGCTTATGTATGATCCATAAAATTAGATAGGTAATTGAACCCTCAAGGTTAGATAGTGACCCCCACTCCTAGTGGAATACCATAGATGCTTGTGTTGAACTTCTTGTCCAATGCTAATCAGAATGCCCCAATGCTTTAGTCATTCCCTATAACACATCAATTCTCACTTGGTCATCCCACTTCAAACCAACAATTAGGTTTCCTTAACCCAAGGGACCATGAACTAACCCCTAAGACTCAACACCAAGTAAATTTGGTTGCAATTAACAATACCCAAACCACACCTCAGGAATCCACCAAGACTAAATTAGACATCATTTAGTAGATTGTAAAAAAATATAGCAATGACTTCTTAGGGATGTAGATGTAGGTGAATAACTATAATGCATAAAGTTCTAGAAAAAAATTATATCAAAGACTAAATAGGAACTATAATCATCCTCACAACCTCCTAGAACCTTTATCTAATAAGTTGCATGAAATCAACATCTTCAAGGTAGCATTGCCTAACTGGTGTTGAGTGCATAACATGACAACACATGGGGAATTAGACTGCATAGAGTTTGGTTCTAATTTTGAAATATTCCAAAAGTAAATGGAAGAATATGATGTGGTCCCTAATCATCCTAAATCCTCTGACTCAGATAAATCCCCTAGTACTACTATGGTGTTAGAGACCATGGATTTCCCTAGCTAGGAAGAAAATGAGCCAGAGGAGGGTATTAGTGAGGTGCAAGAATTTTAGTAATTACAAAGGAGACACTACACCCTTAATAATAGGCAAAAATATTATCCCCTTACTACCTTGACCCCCATAATAATAGTGTAACCCCACTAGACCAAAACACTAGGAATGATCCCCCACCTCCAAGACCTCAAAAACTAAGGCAAATATAGAAACCCCACTAGTACAAAGTAAAGGAAGCTATAAAATAGTTGAAGATATGTAAAATATCAATTTTAACATTACCCTTCATTATATTTGTTAAATCATAAAGTAATGGGATCTCTTACTAAAATCTTTAACTTAAAAACATACTCACAGGCCCAACCAAAACTAAGAGTAGCACACACCAATGTGCTCATTCACAAAAATAAGATGGAAGTGCCACATTTTTTCTTAACCATCTGATTATTTGAAAATAATATACATAATTTCTTAGTATATTTAGGATCCTCATCTAATGTGATGCTAGTAGGCATATGTGAAAAGCTCAGGTTGGCCCCTATAAAGTTGAACAAGGTAGTGGTACATCTAGATAAGTCAAAAGTAAAATTTATATGTAAATTGCTAAATTTCCACATCTAATTGAGTCTGAGTATAGGATTAAAAACTTCATAAATATTCACATAGTGGATATCCCTAAAGCCTATGGCATGTTCCTTAGTAGAGATTGATCCAAATCCCTAAATTGGTACATGGCCACAGACTTCTCCCATGTGTGGTTACCATCGAGAGAAGTAGCCAAAAAAATATGGCTAGATAGAGAACCTCACATGAAACACATTATAATTAAGTAAAATGTTATTAATTATAAGGTAAACCTAGTTTACTCTTACCTAGTAATCTACATGATGAGCACACACCCTCCCAAAGATCAAAATAATCACAACCTAAACCTATTAGGCCTATGGTCTCTTTATATATATGGATCTTATTCCAAATAACGTAGTGTGGTTAGTGTTCTACCTATATATCCCCTAGGGAGAAAACATTTAACATCATATTGGTTGTAGTTTCCTTGCATAAATAACCTAACTAGGTATGAATCTCTAATCCTAGGATTACAATTTGCATTAAAAGACAAGGTAAATGAATTGAGAGTATTTTGCGATTCTAAGTTGGTGGTAAACTAGATTAAAAATAAATTTCAATTAAATCTATCATACCTTAGGAGGTATAAACTTAGGTATTGGGACTTAATCAAGATGTTTAATGCATTTCACATCATCTCTATTTGTAGGGATGAAAACTAAGTAACCAACTTACTAGAATTTGTGGCAACAAACCTAACTCCCTTGGATGACATTGAGTTACAAGAGTTCTTTGTGTAACTCATCCCATGTCCCTCTATCTCAAACAACATGACAACTTCCAAGTCTTCAAGTATGAATATAAGATCATCTAATTCCTTAACAATAATGGAATATTTGAGGCCCAAGTTATAGATCAAAAAGATAGAGACAACCCTAAAAATGAGCTAGATAAAGATGGGATCCTAAATATTCATGAGAACCAAATCTTGAAGGGGATTATCTCATTATAAATATCATTTAATGTGTTAAAACCTACTTTCCAAATAAAAATACCCAAGTTTAAAGGATCAAAAGTGCCATCTCATCAACCTTGGGCCTATAGAAAGTTCTCAGATATTTATTGTGGATCCTAATTGGACAGACCATAAATTGGAGTAGTTACAAAGGTTACCACTAAGATATAAGGATGTGATTACCTAGGCCTATGGAGACCTTAATTTCTCTGACTTGAGAGTAATGACTCACACTATATCCCCCTAAAACACAACCAAAAACCCTTTACATAAAGATAGAGGCTAGTAAACCCTATCCTAGATCCCTTAATACACAAAGAAGTTCATAAGTTACTTTTGTCAAGAATAATTTTCCCAATTTGCCACTCCACCTAGGTGGCCAACCTGGTGCTTGTGTAAAATAAAAATAGAGAAATTTTTCTATGTGTGGACTTTTGAAACTTAAATCAGACCATGGATAAATATAATTACCCATTGACCTCCCTTAATGAGGTGATCTAATTGGTGAGTGGATCTCAAATGATGTCCTTCTTAGATGGCTTCTCAAGATACAACCAAATATTTGTCAACCTTGAAGATAGAGCTAATACTACTTTCACCACCAAGTGGGGCACATTTACTTATAAATGAATACCCTTTAGGTTGATCAACATTGGTTCTAATTTATAAAGGGTAATGGACTTCAATTTTGAAGCATTGATAGGTAAATTTATAATAATCTATATGGATGACCTAAGTATGTTTTCAGAATACATGTTAGATCATGTGCACCACTTGTAAAGGGTATTTGAAATATGCAAAAGGTATGGCATTTATCTAAACCCAAATAAGAGTATGTTCAGTTTCACCAAAAGTAAATTTCTTGGTCACATTGTCACAAAAGAAGGTATCGTTATTGACCCTAAAAGGGCAAATAAAAATTTTAAACTACCTTTACCTGATAGTAAGAAGAATCTAAAGTCCTTCTTTGGGAAAATAAAATTTATGCATAAATTTATTTCTAGATTTGTTGAAATAGTAAAACCCTTGAATGCAATGTTGAAACATGATGCAAAAGTGGAATGGCATATAGAATCAAAGAAGGATTTTCAAGATATCAAAGACATTATTATGCAAGCCTTGGTCCTCATCAGCCCAGACTATACGTAATATTTCTATATATACCCCTTTACTTCATAACACACCATTATCACTTACCTCACCCAAAGATTAGAAGGAGAAGATCACCCCATTGATTTTATGATCACTGACCTTAAAAATGTTGAGCTCAGATATTCTACCCTATACAAACATGCCTAAACCCTGGTCAAGGTAGTGAATAAATCTAGACATTACATCTTCCAAAACAAATTACATGCTATTATCCCAGACCCAACTATAAAATAGATGTCATGGCAAAATGAGCTAGGCAAAAAAGATGTTGATGTATGAAAAATTTACAAGAGTATAACTTGGAAATCAAGCAAGCCAAATTGGTTAGATGACAAGGCCTTACTCAGTTAATAATAGAGATAGACTCAAGGATTAAAGTACACCAATTATACCAAAAGAATGTACTACAATCAGACTGGTACACCTTGGTCATGTACTTTATACTCTATGGAAATGCACCTCCAAGACTCAACCACACACAAAGGAGGTCCATTCGATTGAAGGTTGTGAATATATGTTGAAGATGGGAGTTATTTTTAGAAGTAACCATGAGGGATCTACCTTTAGTGCATATCACAAGAATAAGTCAAAGAAATAATGGAAAGTTTTCATGAAAAATTGGGATCTGGCCACACATCATCAAATGCCATGGCTCACAAGGTTCTTTGGGTAGGATACTTCTAGACCACAGTATTTAAAGAGATTCGCACCCATGTCCTCTTCTACCATTAGTGCTAGACCTTTTTTAAAAGAGAAACACATGAAAAAATTCCATTGCATCCCATTATGGAGTCCACCGTTTTCACAATGAGGACTAGACTTTGTGGGGGTCATCAACCCCAATTAATCAACTAGCTATAAGTTTGTTTTTACATGCACGGACTATTTCACTAGGTGGTATGAGGTAGTTGTAACTAAAAAAATCACCACTACTAAAGTCATCAAGTTCCTTGAAAACACCATAACCATCCATTTTGGGGTCCCCATATCTTTGGTATGTGATTATGGTCCTACTTTTTAATTAGTATAATTCATAGAATGGGCCTATGATAATGGGATCACGTTAAAGTTCTCATCCAATCACTACTCACAAGGGAATGGATTGGTAGAGTCCACTAACAATAATTTGATTAACACCATTAATAAATTAGTTAGAGAAAATCTTTGATAATGCCACACATTGCTAAAGTTTTCCTTATGGGCATACCACACTAGGTATAAACAAGCCCTCAAAGAGAGCTTTCCTTCTAGTTTATGGACTAGAACCAATCATGTTGGTCATGCTCATGCTATCAAATTATAAGTTCATGTAGCAATTCATGGAACCAGATGACAAGGTGGATTCTAGACTCCTCAACCCAATTCAGTTAAAGGAAGCCCAAGATGAATCTTTGTTAAGCTTTAGCAAATAGAAAGATACAATAAAAAGGTGGTTTAATAAGATATCAAAGATCAAGACCTTCAAAATATTTGACCTAGTCCTAATGTGGGATAAGGCTCATGAGAATAAAGGTCAGCATTCAAAATTTGATCCCTTATGGATTGGCTCATGCCAAATAGATGAAATCTTGGGTCAGAATGCTTTATGTCTCAAATATCTTGAGGGAAATGAACTACCACTTCTAGTAAATAGGCAATTCCTAAAACATTATTTCTCTATTGTCTCCTCTAGTGTAATTTCTAAATAATTTGAGTAGAGGTGGTAATGTATATATTAGATGGGTTTGTTTTCATTATGTGTTTGCTTCCATTATGTGTTTTCTTCTATTTTTTATTTTGCCCCTTTGGCTCCCTCTTTGTTTTATAATTCTCATTTTATACCTAGTTTTGTTAGTAACTACTCCAAGTGATGGCCAAAGCTCAAATGAATTATTGAAAATCAAAAAGACCCAAGTTGAAACCTTCAATCTAAGCAAGTTAGGTATGGTAATTAAAATTTTTGACACTTTAGATCTGAGAGGAAAATTATGCTAAAATAAACATGTGGATTTTATAATATCCCACATCCTAATAGATCTGCCAAATCATACTTAATATAATTTCTTAAGAAAATATCAAATTATTCAAGCAAATAAAAGACTAGCTAGGCATTCAAGGCCTCCTCATCATCTATTCATCCTTGGATTAGTCCTAAACCCTAAATTGAATAGATTGATAAATTATAATATTTTAACTTGGAATCATGTAAAATGATAATAAAATCATGCAGAATCTAAATTCTGAGTCTACCTCAAAAGGGTTATACAAGCAATCTCTATAACAAGCCTTTCAACCTAACTGGCAATAGAACAAGGCCATGAATGGGATCAGAGGTATTCTATTAGGGATATGGACACTCATCTAGTATTATATCAATGCCCCAACCACCTCTTATCCAATCCATAAATGCCCCATCCATATCTTATCCAAGCCATCAATCCATCAATGCCCCAGATAAATCTTGATAATCAGTATAGCCTCTATTGCTTGAATAAAATCTAAGATCTAATGGAAAATGAAAATCACTTCTTACACACTCTGGTAGCCATCTATAAGGTGAAATATTAGTATGCCACTTGATATTATGAGACTTTAGTGCCTCATCTTTTAGGTTGTGAATAAATATCCCTCTTATAATCTATGATTTATGCAAGGAGAGGAAATTAAGTTGGTTAGGTTCTAAGTGATTGCCATCACTTTCCCCATGGAAGTTTCCATTTTTTATGGCCAACACACCCCATTTTTCTTCAAAATGGGGGACCCTTCTAAAAATCCTAAGAACCAAATCTTTAGGGTCCTTGCTTTTGTTCTTGTCAGTTTTGCCTAAGCCTAAATCCTTAGAATAATATGTCACCCTGATTTCCCCAAATAGCAATAAGCCTAATTTATTTTTATGACTAAGGTAGACTTTTCCTTTTATGGATTAAGGTGATAAAATTGTAGATCCACCTTCAACAAAATTTATAAGAGTCTTCTTCCTTTCCTAAAGTAACAAATCATGTCTCCCTTCATAGCAAATCAAAACCTTAATGACAGATGAATAAGTATTAAATGTATTATGTCCCCTTTTAATTTATTATTCTTTTTGTGGATTTCATAGGAAATCCTAGCCTAATCAAAAGGTGCCATGTCACCAAGTGTCAGAGAATCTAATCCCTAGACTTATCCAAATATGTCAGCCTAGGATATCCTAACCTAATTATAAGGTGCCACATCACCAAGTGTCAGAGTGGTCAGTCCCTCAATTTTCTAGAGATGTTAGAGCCTGGAAGAGCCTAACCTAGTTAGAAGGTGACACAAGTGTTAAATTATCCAATCCCTAGACTAATCAAATATTTTAAAGCCTAGGATAACCTATCCTAATCATAAGGTACCACATCATCAAGTGTTAGAGTAACTAGTCCCTAGACCTATCATAGATGTCAAATCCTGAAAGAGCCCAACCTAATTAGAAGGTGCCACATCATCAAGAATTAGAATAAACAATCCATCAACCTATCAAAGATGATATATATTGAGAGATCCTAACCTAACTAGAAGTTCCACATCGCTAAGTGTTAGAGTGACTAATCACTAGACCTATCAAAAATGACAAACCCTAAGAGAGCCTAGCTCAATCAGAAGGCCCATGTTTCCAAGTGTCAAAGTAGCCAATCCTCATACCTACTAGAGATGTTAGATCTTAGGAGATCTTAACCTAATTAGAAGGCACCATGTTATTAAGTGTTAGAGTGAATAGTCCTTGGACTTATTAGATGTTATATCCTAGGAGATCTTAGCCTAATCAAAAGGTGCCACATCACCAAGCATTAGAAAAGCCAATCCCCAGACCTATTAGAGATGTCAAAGCCTAGGAGAGCCCAACCTAATCAAAAGGTGATATGTTACCAAGTGTTAGAGTGACTAGTCCCCACATTTATTAGAGATGTTAGAGCCTAAGAGATTTTGGTCTAATCAAAAGGCATCATATCACCAAGTGTTAAAGCAGCCAATCCCTAAACCTACCAAATATGTCAAAACATAAGACATCCCAACCTAATCAAAAGGTGCCACATCACCAAGTGTCAAAGTGACCAATCCTTAGATCTATCAAAGATGTTAGAGCTTAGGAGAGCTTGACCTAATTAAGAGGCACCATGTTACCAAGTGTTAGAGCAGCTAGTCCCCAGACTTGTTAGAGATGTTAAAGCCCAAGAGAGCCTAGCCTAATCCATAGGTGCCATGTCACTAAGTGTGAGAGTAGCTAGTCCACAAAACTATCAGATATGTTAAAGTATAGGAGATCCCAACCTAATTAGGAGGTACCACATCACCCATTAAGGTATATGAACTAGTAGCCACCTAAGGCCATGGAAGGATCAAAATAAAGTATGGATGGCTAGAGAACCAATCATAAAGTGCCACTTGTCCTTAAATTACACCTTACCCATACTAAGGGTATTACATAGAGTATGAAGCCATGTTTAGGTATTGACCATTAGCAAGGGGACCAATGAATAGATGACACATGGAATAAAGCTTGAGTTAATTAAGAAGCCTATAGGGGATGTGACCATGTGCCTAACATGCATTGAGCATTAGAAAATATAAATTTGAGCGTGATTGGATAGATTTAAAACATCTCATTTCCATTTATAAATCTAGTTAGTGGTATAGGATCTGGGCTCTGAATTTAAATCTAGATTTATAAGTAAATAGAGGAAATCTAGCCACCAAGTCAAATTTAAATTTGTATAAAGTGAGACACCAAACAACATTAATATAGGGTTTGTGTGCATACATTTATAAAAGCCTAAGGAAATTCCACTAACATTTTCTATTGCATACCTTTTAGAACACTCTAACTCCTAGATTTATAATTATAACAAAGTACCCCTATGTTTTGTGCTCCCTACACTCAAAGCCTCCTTATTTCCCCTCCATCCTGATATAATGATCACATCCTCTTCAAAGCCTAAGGTTGAACCTAAGTATTGAGATACCATATTCCTAGCTAGCTTGACCAAATTTAAGCACTATGATGACTTGTTTAAAGTAATCGAGTAAGTGCTTAGAGACTCAGGCTTTGACAATGACCAACAAGTAGAGTTTGAGGATTCCCTTTGGTCCTATAAGAAATGAAAACTTCATAGAGACACTCTCGAGCCAAAGGCATTTCCCTATATTGACTTGTTCATAAACATCCTTCTCACTACCATCTGAGTACAAGATGTAGTCCATGATTAGGTGTGTTTACCCAACACTCAGCACCATATTTTTTATATCTCTAAGAATGTTTATATCTTAGACTACACCTTCTCTTATGATGTGGTAGTAGTGAAGATTTAGATGGAGACCTACCAAATATATGACATCTTACATGACTGGGCTAAGAACCCAAATGCTAAATGGGTTAGCAAGGAAGACATAAATGTATACATAGTCTGCACCTTCTAAAAATAAGTCTGGGTAGGCATGATTGTTCTAAACCAATTATTTAGGGCCTACGACTAATTACACATCAACAAAATATGGGTTCCCCTCCTCCATATGATCCTCACACACTCTAAAGTTATATATGTGGGAGGACTAATCAACTTCAAGTTGGTTAATGCCCTTAAAGATGCCCAAAGTGGAGATAATTTCTATATGATGAGCTACCTTGTGGATGTATTCTATGGGATGCTCTCATTTAAAACTTTGACTTTTCCTACATGGGTTCCTGGGGGCTCAGTGATCTATGTGGTCTTATACAAAATCTATGGCCACTAGTTCCAAAACTACATCTAAGACATTTATGAGTACTTCTATCTGGTGGTCTACCAAGTGATCAATGAGGCCTTGATGCCTTAGCTATCATAAGTAATCCAAAACTCCATCATTTCCATCAAGTACTATTAGATCTACATAAATGACACCACGATCTAAATTGTGGGTTTCTTCAAATATCCCCTCCACCTATCATATTTCATCTTGGATCATTTAGTAAAGTAAGAAATTGCCTACCAATTGGTATAAGGCATATTTAGCTTTTGTATATAATGTTATTATAATACATTCCCACTACTTCTAATCACCATTAAGTACCACATGTATAAAGCCTTCCCTCCCATCTAAAAGATAATAGTTGGGTAGGATTCCTTTACCCTAGCAAAAGAAAAGCTTGAGTATTGGGACCCTCAAAAGATGATCAGATCTCACTTGGCACAGTATTCAACCTACCTTGATATCAACTACATTCATCAAGAAGAGGATGATGATGACTTATACTTAGATATTATTGATGACCAAAAAGTATTATCCTAGATTATAGTGAATAATAATAAAAGAAAGAAGGTGGTTTTCCATCTAGTCCCCCTCTATCTCTTGTTTGATCTATATAAGTTCCAACAACAACTCTTCCTTCTCTCTCCAAGAGGATTTTATAGGGCATCCTACCACCTTCTCCTTTTCATGTTCTTATTTCAGCTCTACCTCTTCTAGTGATTATTATTCCTCATGCCATAGCTCCACCTCTGTCTCTTTTATTTACTCCTCACACACTAGCTCCACATATGCCTCCTTTGGCAGATCCAATAGTCTATCTATGATAGATATAGACTCATATTACTTGATGGCAAGCAACTTAGATGTAACCAACTCAGCCACTGGCACCTCAACCCTAGGCTATACAAACCTTAATGAATGATGTGGTCAATAGTTTGAGGGTGAGCCTGAAATGAGGCTCCCAATAGGCTCTATCATAGGTTCCATCCATTACACCTCCTATCTCTTTCATCTTCCTTCCACCCCTCACTCCCATCATTTTCTAACTCTTGATCTTGGCACCCAAAATTTCTTATCCACTCCCACAAACCCCCCAAGGGGTGCCTCCTCTTTTCCCAATTATACCCCCTCCATTATTTTCTTAAGTGTCATTAATCATCCCAAGAATCCATACCTCTTCTTCCCCTCTACCCCATCCATTTCACAACCTAAAACCCTCCCAGTGCCTCCTTTGGGTACGTCTTTAGTCTAGATACCATCAGGTGCATCTCATGGATACAACCATCGAGAGCATACTAAAAGTGATAAGAACCATCTTGGTGCCCCCTCTAATCATCTTAGTGCCTCCCTCAATAGTTTTAGATCCTCCACCATTGCCCCCCATAATTCTTGCTATCTTGGGTAGTCCTTACATTACAACAACTAGATTAAATCCTAGCAAGACATCCAAGAATAAGTAAAAGGTAGTTCACACTCCAAATATAATTATTAGGACTTTTACTCTAGTTTAACCTTCTCCACTAGCCTCAATAGTTCCCTCATCTCTATCCATAGCACTTTTATGCACTCCCAACCCCTTCTTTCCATTAACTATGGGATTTATCTTTGACCAACACATCTCTTCCCTTCTATTCAATGACCCTTTCTCAAGGGTAATTCTCCCTTAATTGATCATGACTCAGGAGCAATGGACGGTAAAAATGTTCTCATGGGCCTCCCATTTTCTTATTCCTCTTTTCTCTCCCATGCCCCCTTTTCTTCCACTACTTTCCTCATTCACCCCCACTACTTCCATTTTCCCTCTACCTCATCCTTTGTCCTTCAGCACCATCTCAACCACCCCTCCTACACCTTTCTCAACCTATAGAATGGTCCTAAGGTTACAGGCACTGCAGATGAATGCCTAAGGTGACCCAAACATACAGTGGAGCTTTGATCAATCTTTGGGGAGCATGAAGAGGACATTGATGCAAAAAATGACCTAGGAGTTGAACCTAGTGGTTTGTCAGACCCATCATAATTTTTTATCCCTCATTAAGGTGATAACTTACACTAGGGAAGAAAAGATGGCTGAAAACCTGCTCTCCATTCTCTGAGCAATTCATGATATGTCTAAAAAGCTATTCAAGGACATGAAAAGATAGGTTTTAATCTTGGAAGCCTAAGTGAAGATTTATTTTCCTATCAGATTGATTGGGCAAGTCAAAGACACACTCTTACTACTCTTCTTAGTTTTTGGGAAGGTAGTGAAAACTCTAGCTGAGACTAATATGTTTATCCAACGAACCCAAGCTTACTTAGAGAGGATTTCAAAGATAGATGGGAAGTGTAAAAGTTTTTAGGTGTTTATTAACAAGGGTATGTTCTTAGATTTGAAACTATTACCAACCTCAAACTTTGGATTGTATTAAACATACACTGAGAACATGAGGGCTACTATGGAGAAGTGGTTAGTTTTGGATCACAGTACAATTAGACCCTTAGAAAAGGGAAAGAATAAGATATTGACCCACTTCAAGGAGGTCAATATCTTGATTTTATTCTACCCTTATGTCACCTTACTAAACCAAGGAGAATTTGGAGTCCATTTGGGTCAATTTAAATAGGTCATGTGGGAGAAGATTACCAAAGCAAACTAGTAAGGAGCCCAAGTGGTGTTAGAGCTAGTGATGTAATCCACATCAAGTATCAACTAGGTCTCTAGGGTCTAGGTGTTAATGGAAGCACCCTTCTAATCCTACTGAAGGATAACAACTCAATTCAAGGTGATATTCAGGGATCCCCCAATGAACCTTATGAATTTGGATAATGAATTCAACCTCATGGTGGTTGTGTTAGAGGTTAGGGATGCTAGATCAAAGTAATTAGGGGTTTTACCTTCATAGCCACCTCTATGTATCAACTAAGTGGTCCCTCACATATCTTTTAAAGGTTTTATGGGATTTATTTGTTTTGAATTTTGAGTTAAAATTGTAACTATCATGAATGGCCATCATGGCCGAGGATGAGATTTCAGGTTATTTAGAGGTGAGCCCCATCCTCATCTATATAAGTAAAATTCATATTGTAATATATGGGTCAACTAAAAAATTTCTCAAAAGTGTTGTTGAATTATAGCTAGGATTTTACCTATTTTTTCTTTCATCTCTCTAGATTGTGAAGTTGTCCAAGTTCAATTTTTATAATAGCGCTTACTTTTTTAATGAATATAATTCATATTTTCTACAGAGGGTTTGTTTTGTGTCTCAACTATCTTTCATCTCTTTTATTGAATGCTTATCAATTCTAGATTAATTAGATCAATACTTTTATACTTTATGTGTGTTATGTTTATGATGTGTGTAGCTATTATAATCACTTTATGAATTCTCATGTTTCTCTTTTACAATACTAATAATTTATGTGTTAATCTATAAATTACCATTGGGCATTTATGTATAGTTTACTATAAACTACTAGTACTTATATTTAGTGAGGGTGCACATTTGAGGCATACTCTTAGTTTCCCCCTACTCTTCCCACTATGTGTTCTTACAGGTAAAAATTTAGTGAAACTTAGTCTATAGTGGTATAACTATGGCAAGGTCACTTGGTTTGATGATCAATGTATTAAGTTCATTCCCCTTGTGTTTATAAGTAGAAATCATAATACTCAAAATCTCATAATAATCTTTGCTAATTATACCTATGTGTATGAAATTTATATTGAACTTTTGGTGGTAATAGTGTATCTCTTGGAGACCATTCATGTAGACTCCATTTGTGAAGTCAAATACCTAAAGTCATGCCCTGGGCTAATCCCATATCAATCCTAAAATAAAGGATGAAAGTCTATAGTTTTCCCTACCTTCCCATTCTAAGTAATTCCCAATATCATGGGCATTTCATGAACAGAGAAGTTTGGAGTGAAAGACAATAATATCCTTCACATGCATAAAAAGGCAATGAACAAGAGACCTTGAGGAGTATTTGATCAAGTGAAAGGTTCTAAATTGTGAAAATGCAACATGGGAGGATGAAGCTTTCCTAAAACACCATCCATATTTTATTCAACATTGAGGGAAATGTGTTTTTTAATGTGAGGGTCATGTTACACCCTTAACCTATAGTGTGTCTAGGGATATGTGTGGACAACTTATTGCTTACATATCTTTCATATTATCTTATTGAATTTATTTATGTTTTAGTATGGTTATCATTTGGCATAACCATGGCTAAGTAGATTATATATAGGAGATAGTGGTTAGTATTTTATCATCATATTATGAATTTTGGTCTTCCTGCATTGTTATGGATATTTCCCCCTCAAAGCAGCTTAGTCATTGGTATTAAGTATCCAACTCTTTTTTCAATTATTATTTTGGATATGAATATTTTTATATTAATCCTTTAGTATTTTATTCCATTACTAAGAACATATAAGTAATTTCATTACACATAATTTATATCATGCCTAGTGCAATTGATTGAAATAGGAAGAATTATATCTATGTAATATATGTCATGGCTAGTGTAGTTGATCATAATAGGAGGTTGAAATATAATTATATCAACACTTTTGAGGTCACGGTTAATGTAGTTAAAGAAAATAGGATACAGAATTAGAACTATATCAACATATTTAGGATCATGGTTGATGTAGTTAACTATAGGTGGTTGCAATTGAATGGTATTTGTTTGGTGGATATAGTTTGAAAGAAGTGATTACAATAGTGATTTTGGTAGGTTGAAAGTGTTGAAGCTAAAATTGGACTGGTAGGATAGGTATGAATATTCATATAAGATTGAGGATTATAATCACATATAATGTGTTTTGGAATAGGCATCTGAACTATATGTTCTTCAAAAGGTGAGGGGTTCATAAAAGTTAGTTATATAGGATAAGTTTGAATGTGAGATAAAGTTTCATCCACTAAAAATATATGATGGTGGCATAAAGGGTGGGGTTGAATTGATATAATCATCCTTATTATTTGCCAATTCAAAGTGAGGGATGCAAGAACTAGAAGAATCATAAAAGGTATTTTCATACATGTAATAATAATCATCAATGGAAACATTCACTATAATTTGAGGGTATTTACCTCTATAAACATCATCATCATAGATGGTAAAATCATGATATTGATTTTTAACCATGTGAGAAGTGGAAAAGGCATGATCATTAGGATCCTTATATGGATCATCATAAATTGGTGGACCATGTTTATAATATTCAATCCCACTATAATTTCCATCATTGGGATCTTCACCCTAGTAATAAGTATCATCATAAGAAATAAGATCATCATGGGGATATTCATCTATGATAGGATGTCAAAAGTGATATCATTAGGATCCTTATCAAAATCATCATGAATAGGAAGACCATATTGATAATCCTTGATGTTACTATAGGTGTCATCATTGGGATATTCAACCTAGTAATAAGGATCATCATAAGTGGGAAGATCATCATTGGGATCTGTATCCATGAGAAAATGCATAACATAATTACACCATGAGCAGTTGCCTTTAATGGTGGTCATAGAAGAACTAAAAGAGTGACCCATGAAAATGTGGAATGGGTTAAGACTTGATATAAAAATATTAAGAGGATACATCATGATAATATAAATCTAAAATGATAATATTAACAAGAATCAATAACATAAAAATTAGTAAGACAACATAGGCCTAACTAAAACAATAGGAAATTGAACTATAAAATAGAAAAATGTACTAGGATGGTTGATACAGTATTATTAGAATACTGAACTATATTGGGTTAGCTGATATAGTTGGGCAAAGATATATAACTATATCAAGAATGTCAATATATTTGGGTAAATAACTTCACTAAAATTTATGATGATGGTGAAGAAAGATGTTAGAAAACAAAAGGAAAAATGTGAAAATGATCCAGCTAGAGGTAGGGTAATATTCATGCCAAGTTTACTGGAATTATGCACATGCTAGGATGACTTATAACTATCATGTTTTTTCTCAATAGAATATTAATCAAATAAGGTCATAACATTATATATTGTGTATACTTAGACAATTAAGTAAGCATCTACAATAACCATATACCTAACAAAGGGTAATCTATACTCAAATTTCAAGATGAAAGGATTTCAAATCCTAAGCCTATGACATGGGATATAACTCACACTAGGGCTCAATGATAAATAAATTATTGTAAAGTTTGTGATGGTATTATTGGTGAAATATTCAACCAATGGGTGGTTTATGCAACCTATGGTGATAATGGCAAGCCTATGCAACCTTATATCTATACTAGTTTATTTGGTATAAGGAAGAACATAAGCAAGGATAAACACATACATTCATAGTAATAATAAGAAATAAATGTTTAATATACTAATTAAATAAATTAAAGAGAGTATGGGTAAATATGTTTACCTTTGGGTGGACCCATCAATTCTTCAATTTCCCCCTTTGGCTTAAGTGGCAATTTTTAAGAGATTTTGTATGTTGAATACCTCAAATGGAAAAATGAAGTCTTGGGTGTCCTTAGTTGAGGACTCCAAATACCAGGTGTACCTCTTTGATTTGACTTTTCCTATTGAATTTTAATGACACTATAAGACTAGATCTCCAAGATAAGCTTTATAAACCTCTAACTCCTCCAAATATTGATTATGAGTAGAAATATAAAAATAAGTAGAGAAAATGAATGTGTTATATCTCTTAGGACTAGAATATAACCCCTATTATATGAATCCAAAACTCAAAATAAACCTTGAACTTTAATCCAATAGTATTAGTCAAATAGATATAGCTAAAAAATGTTAGCTGACATAGTACTATATTAGGGAGGGTGATATAGAATAAATGGCATAAGATAAACTTAGAGTTGTATCAGGTAGGTTGATATAATATAAGGAAGATAAGTATGAAATGGACTATATCTGATTAGTTGATACAATAGGATATAGGGAAACTATCAAATCTAAATAGAAAGTATATGAAGAGGTAAGATGTAAATAGACTTAGAGAAATTTAGACTAATAGTAATGAATGGCATAATAATATGTAAACATATCTCACAAAGTACCATGATCCAATCCCACTCCATTCCTAGTGTACCCTTTGAGGTGTGCACTCAGTAATATTGATGTATCGATGAGCCCATGTAAGAGAAATCATTAATAACATGATAAAGTGAAAAATATCAGGTGTATAACTACCCAAACTAATATGGAATCCTAACACACAAGTGTAGCTCTATCCACCATGTGTAGTGCCTAGTCACCTTAACCCAACCTTGACCTCACATTGTGGATGGTGATAATGATCATCTATCTACAATCCTTTGATATGGCATCCATATGATCTAATCTCTATGGATGATATATGGTGTAGGATAACTTTTAACACTCCTTGATGTAGTAACATGTACCCTTAATATTATTTAACCCTAAATTGGATGTGGATCCTACTTGGATAGGTAGGGTAAAGAATATAGAAATGATAATACATAAGGGTGATAATTAGATCTGCATCAATCTAATTAATTGCTAGACTCATATACAACATATGCTAAATTTATTAAACTAAGATAGGCAAAAAGTAGAAATTAAACTATGCTAGATATGTAAATGATAAATAAACAATGTACTTAGTTGGTTATAATGCTAAAAATGTTTTGGATCTATAATAGGTAGGAAGTAGACTAGAAGAAGATTATAGAATATTCACCAAATTCTAGATTGAGTGCCTCTAAATATGTAGACACTATCATCAGCCTTAGATATTAACATCGATGCTATTCTCTAAACTAGACATAAGTGTCCTCTATGAAATACCTACTATAAAAAGATGTGACCACTTGGATGTTTCTAGGTTTGTCTTCACCTTTGTTTTCGTGTATTTAGATTTGGGTAATGGATTTTTTATCCTCATGAAATGTTAAAACCCTAGTTTTACATCTTCATAGTGACCTTGGTAAAATTGTGTTAATGGGATCACGATGTCAAACTAACCCTAAAGACCCCTTTATCAATGGGTTCTAACTACATAGCCACTACTCAAAAGAGGGCCTTGGACTGATGTATTTATCTCCTAATGTGTTGAATTGTGTGTGCACAAGGGTGTGATATGTGTAAAGTAAGTATAATAATGACCTAGATTGTAACTTAGCAAATCATGCTCTTAAGCTACTCCTTCAGTACTTCATACCTATAGATGTGCAGTCCCTATGACTGATATGAAAATAAGAATAAAGAGGGAAGATTTTCTCAATTGAATGCTCTTTGGTATGAATGTTAGATGAGGAATGAATGAGGAGTGATTATGAATAGATACCACTCCTATCAAGAAATATCTTGCATTAAAACACTTAGGCTAACCATTAAGATATGTTTCATTTTCAAATTAGATGGATTTAAGGTACTGGACACCTACATCAAGGTAGGATGCTAGCATCGATGTAAGGGTCTAGGACTGATGCTTGTGTCTTGATATTTATAAAATAAGTACATGCTCAGAACTTGTAAGGTCATAAGATAATCATATTTTAAGCATTTTGGGCAAGATAGAAGGTTTAGGTCATCAACATAAAATTAATTAGGCCAAGAGATAGGAAAATGGGTATATGATAGAGTAGATGCAAGACTTTTAAAAGTGTAAAAGGTCCAAAACTGAGAGGAACAACCAAGATATGAGTTTTTCAAGTATACAAGACTGAAGTGTTATATAATTCATAAATATCTACATTTACCCCCTTTAATCTGGTAATAAAATTATTGATTTAAAGGAGAAGAAATGCATACTTGGGTATGTATAACACACCTTATCTTTGCATGACCCCAACTTGACTCGTATGTTGGTGAGTGACTACAACCAAGAACTTGTTATAGTATATAATTAGTACACATAGTCTAAAATTGAAAGCATTGAAAATATTGAAATTGAAAGAGCAAGGTTTTAGAGTAAACTTATGTATCAATGCAACCATATTTCCTATTGGCAAGTTGATTTGAAAATATGTATCATTATAAACCTCTAAAATTGATATTATAAAATATACATACATACACACACACACACACACACATAAAGTGCATATATAAATATGGATAAAGAGATATTGGAAGGCATATGCCCCAACATTGGAGAAAATGTGAGATAGAGATGGAGAGAGAAAATCTTGATAAATATACTAGCCACTTTAGGTAGTTGATATTAGCTCAACCATGCAACCTAATCATACTTATAACTTGGTGAGCATGAGTGAAAATAGTCAACCCATACTATATATTTAGTGAGGCTAAATGATGTAATCAAGTCTAATCTATAAACTTGAAAATATTGAGTGATTTAATCACCCCAACCATACCAAAATCAAATCAACTATTGTAGTATATTAGATTAATATAATCCATAATAGTCTAACCTAGTGGATGATGACAGTCCATAGAAGAGTTTTTAAATCTAAAACTAATTTATATTTTGAAATATGAGGTGTACATTAATTAAAATATGCATACACACACACACACACACACACACACACACACACACACACACACACAAAGTGCTTATATAAATAAGGATAAAGAGAGATTGGAAGGCATATGCCCCAACATTAGAGAAAATGTGAGTTACCACCCAGTAGTTGATGTTAGTTCAACCGTGCAACAAAATCATAATTATAACTTGGTGAGCATGAGTGAAGAAAGTTAACCCATACCATATATTTAGCAAGGCTAAATGATGTAATCAATTATAATCTATAAACTTGACAAGATTGAGTGATATAATCACCTCAACCATACCAAAATCAAACCAACTATTGTAGTAGATTGGATTAATATAATCTGTAATAGTCTGACCTAGTGGGTGATGATAGTCCATAGAAGAGTTTTGAAATCTAATACTGATTTAGATTTTGAAATATAATGTGTACATTAATGAAAATAAACACACATAAAGTGCATATATAAATATGGATAAAGAGATATTGTAAGGCATATGCTCCAACATTGGAGAAAATGTGAGTTAACACTTGGCAGTTGATATTAGCTCAACCATGTAACCCAATCATACTTATAACTTGGTGAGAATGAGTTAAAAAAGTCAACCCATACCATATATTTGGTGAGGCTAAAATATGTAATCAATTTTAATCTATAAATTTAACAATATTGAGTATTTTAATCACCTCAACCATACCAAAATCAAACCAACTATTGTAGTAGATTGGATTAATACAATCTGTAATAGTCTAACCTAGTGGGTGATGATAGTCCATAGAAGAGTTTTGAAATCTAAAATTGATTCATATTTTGAAATATGAGGTGTACATTACATAACATATGCACCTTAGATAGGTGTCATGTTGAAACTATGTATATCAATGGTACCAATATATAGAATTCTACCACAAATGTGTATTTGAATCATATGACTATGTGCTTTGGCCAATTTGGAATTTTTCACATGTGTGGGCATCATGCTACCATAACAGGTCCCCTCTATATATGGAGAAATATAAAAACTAAAATAAGTGCCAATGTGGAAACATCTATATAACAATAGGACAAGCTCAACAACCAAACAATCACACACATAAGAGCACTCAAAATCAAGTCAACATACAATAGACCTGGGAGACCACAAATAAGGGGAATTTTCAAATGACATATAATCGAAGGGACATGACTTAGTCAAATGTTCAAAAAATCAATAATGACATGTTCAAATTTACAAGCAATAAATAATTACACAAGTAAATGTCAAATAAAATAAGGTATGGTAGATGAAAATAAAGGAGCATATTAAAATACTCAAAAAATCAAGATGATAGCAAGGCAAGACACTCAAGGAAGTGCATAAAAGAAAGCATAAGCAACTAGTATAAATATATCATAGTAGCTCATAGATCAAATATGTTATAAAAAAATGCTAAGTTCATAGCACATTAACTACCCTATGAAATATATAATCATGGATAAAGACATGTGTAAGTGCATATAAGCTCAAACATGATAATGAAAGATGATCATCGAACTATATAACCTGTGACTATCAAGATCAAAGAAAAGGATGTCCTTAATGTCCACATGACATGAGTAGATGGAAATCCCAACATTCAAAATAAGAATAGGTCATGTATCTATGTATACTTGTATCACAATCAAATAGAATCATGAAACATGTGTGTATGTAGAAGTAACTGGTATTCCTTCCAACAACATGGAACTAAAACATACATGCCAAGGAGCCAATAAAACATGTGTATGCTGAAAATATTTTTGGAGTTTTGAATTTTATTTTTTTTTTGGTATTTTACAATATTTAAAACCATTTCATCTAATAGGTCTTCAAATTAAAGAGCCAAGATACTACATGGTGACCTTACTTGCCAAAATTGTTTATATTTCATGAGTGTTAAAAGTGTTTTGTCTACTAATAACTCATTACCAATAATTGTTAGTACCTATCCCTCATATCCATTATATGGGATATGAAATTCTTTGCTATCATGTTGAAAAATAACACATTATTTGGTAATACTAACAATTGATTTCATATCATTCAACCATTATTGTCCAAGGTGTAAAGTCAAGTATGGTTCTTGGTCCATGACCCATATAGCAAGTTCCACTACCTTTAGGCCACATGCAATAGGTAAAATGATATACCCAAGAGATTAAGGAAAATTTGGTGAATATCATAACTCATATATATTATGTCCCTAATGATTTAATGTGGTAATGTTGTAAGTTATGTTTTAATTATTTACATCAATATTGAGATGTGGGTGATGGACCCAATCAATATTTGAGAAAATGGTTATATCTTCATGCTTTAGTCACTTTGCAGAAATGTTCTCTTTTGAAAGATTGGAAATATATGGTCTTATACATAATTTTTATGCCATCTTCATTATTGTATTTTTAAATTAGGTTCTTCCATGCCTCACATTGATTTTTATTATGTCCAATGATCCAGTGATATTTACAATATGGTACCTTGTCTTTTATAGGTATAAGTCTATAGTGTGATTTGTGTCTAGTAGAAGGTAAATAAATCATTCTACACTCAAGGAACATAAATAAAATGGTATATGGAGTATCTTTATGTGTC
The DNA here is from genome assembly GCA_037957365.1 of Torreya grandis. NCBI lineage: Eukaryota > Viridiplantae > Streptophyta > Pinopsida > Cupressales > Taxaceae > Torreya > Torreya grandis. The sequence continues at coordinate 2,503,022 of JARHVA010000468.1, read as the reverse complement.
ATTATTTGTAAATTCTATTGTGAATCCTTTTGAGAGGAATTCACATTGTTCACATGATGAATTTGCATTTGAACCTTGTAAGGTTGACTCAATGTTTTTATCGAAGAGAGATGTATGGAATAACAAGCATTTACATTTTTACCTTATATTTTTTGTTTACCCTTTTCTTGATTTAGTATGGTATCCTCTGAAATTGGATTTAGATTATATGTACTATGACCTATAGGTTTGAATAGGTTATGCAAAAGGTGATCAAGTGGATCAAATTTTAATTTCCTCATTTTTTTCATCTATAATTTCATAAGCATTTTCATCATCACTTAGTAGTCTGAAACATGGACATCTATTTATTTAGTGTTTACCAATAATAAAAGTTCAAATGTTGGGGGTTATTATGGTTTTGGTATCATTGGTTCATTTGGTGATTGATCTTACTTTTGATGTATATTTATGTTCACTTCAGTGGCTAGTGCCTTATTTGCTTCTAGAGATGGAACCATTGTACTTGACTCAACCATTTTAAAAGTATGTATATGATCAAGAGGAATGCATTATTCAGGTGGTACCATCATACGGATGTCCCCTATTTCATAATATTTCATTTTATAGAATTTGAAAGGTGTATCATTAATAGGCATAGTCAATAAGGTCCCATAAAGTAAGAATTCCACACGTCTATAAAGTGTAGAAGGGATTACTTCCATTAAATGTCTCCAAGATCTACCCAATAGTGAATTATCATGTAATGATTGAGACATCACTTGAAATTTAGTTATGGTGATTTTTTGCCCCAATGTCACATCCAAAGTGAGAAATACACAAGTTGGATCAACCTTAGTGTATATTAATAGGTGTTAGAATGGGTTGATCAACCTTAACTCTTTGAGTAGTAACAACATAGACTATGGAATCCAATATAAGTTATGGATAAATAATGGGTGTGAGATGGTAGGTTTAATTAAAATAAGATTTAGGTATAATAAATGGTTGTGTTCAATTTATTTCAAGTTTACAAAATGTTTAACCCTAAATTACATGTAGATCCTACTTGGGTAGGTAGAGTTAAGAATATAGAAATGACAATGTAGAAGGGTGATAATCAAATCTACATCAGGGTAATTAAATGCTAAACTTAGATAAACCATATCTTGAATTTATTAAATTTTGATAAACTAAAAATGGAAAGTACAACTATGTTAGATATGGAAATGACAAAGAAACAATGTAATCATTTGGTTATGATGATAACATATTTCTTGATCTAGAACATGCAAGAAGTAGACTGGAAGAGGATTTTTAAATCATCACCAAATTTTAGATTGAATTCCTCCAAATATGTGGACACTAATGTTAGCCTTGGACATTAGCATCGATGTTACTATCTAAACTGGATGTAGGTGTCATTTATGAAACACATGTTGTTAAAGGATGCAACCACATACCAATTCAGATCTAGGTCATCGACTATCACTCCTCATCAAATGGAAAAACCTTCTTCATCTTCATAGTGACTTGTAAAAATGGGTTAGTAGGATCATAACGTCAAACTAACCCTAAAGACCCCTATTTCAATGGGTGTTTCCTATTATAGTCATATAAAATGTCACTCAAGTTCAATGAGTGTCACTTGAGACCACCCATCCCTAAATTATCCCTAAACTTATCTTAAGGCCTATTTCAACCCTTATATAGATTTTATGTGGGTATCACACATCCCTATATATCCTAAAATTAGTCCCAAACCTTCCCTTATACATCTAGGCCCCTAGTGCCTTAGGTTCTACCACTTGGACACTAGCATGCTTCTTTATACATTAGCACATTGCACTATTGACCAAGGGATCACACTAATGTCCCTTGCCTAATTTTGACCCTAATGGATGTATTTTCAATTCTTAAGACACCTAGGATCAACTTAGACCCATTTCACACTCCACACAAACACTAGATCAATATATATACACCATTTTATTCCTTTATCCACTAGATGGAAATGAGATGCAAATACTCATGAAGAAAATTAGAAATAGTTGTGAAAATCAAGGTCATTAATCCCTATTCTACCCTACTACTACATATATCCATTTATAACATTGTTAAGCTCAAATTACTCTAATTTATAGTCTTAATCACACTCAAAACACGCAAGTCAACACTCATACTAGCATTCACTTGCACTTACACTGAGCACTTAGGCAAGAGAACTACATCAGTCTTGATCCCTCCTTAGAGTATTGGTATGTAGGTAGTGTGCCCACATACGGGTGTGGATCACATGTCTAGCACATTAGACCCACTAGCCCCTTTTTCTCATGGTGTTCATTCAAACCCTTAAAGTATGAAAACCTAGAGTTTTCAAAGGAAAATAGATATATAACAAAAATTATTGATCATACAAACTTGAAATTTAGAACATAAGTGGAACCTTGAGATACAAAACCTGAAAATAATTTGTGGAGATTCTGATTGGAACACTAGCACACTACCTTGGACACTAGCATACCGTGGTATTATTCAAAGGACCACACTACTATCCAAGGCTAATTCTAACACTTGGATCTATTTTATGATAGTCAAACCTATTTCATTTCCAATTTTCACAATTTGATTCCTCTTGAAAGGCCTATTTCTAGCTAAGTTATTATTTCTCTCTCATCCTTTCCACATTTAATAAATTAGGTAGATCAATTATTATACAAATTAGTGGTTTTGTTTATTACATATTTATTCCCTTATTTACTATTCTAACCCTTTAACAACCTAATGCTTACATTCCATAAATCCCTTAAAATTTAAATCATTTGGTGAACTTGACTTACTTCAAATCGTGCAAAAACCCTAACCCTAGACTAATTTTAAGGTTTATGTTTTCAATCCTTCTAAAACTCATACTTAGATTTTAGATCCATATATCTTTTGATTTTTATTTTTTCTAAACATTATAATAATGACATAATATGTTTATCACTTTCTAATGCAAAGATTTCTAGTTTCATTTGTGTGCTTGTTTCCTTTCATTTGGAATCAATTCAAAGAAGATATGCACATATATGTACATGATGTCCTATATCCTTTCATTTGGAATCAATTCAAAGAAGATATGCACATATATGTACATGATGTCCTATATTAGTTATAATATATTTTTTTTATTTAATCCATAAATTAAATACCCTAACAACCACCTATCAATTTTCAATTTCATGTCTTATGCACATGAAAGAATCTCCTTCTCCTCCTCATCTCCATGAGGGTGATAGCTACTTTCCCTCTAACCAGGTCCATGTTATCACTCCTCCATGAGATGAATCATCATATACTACTATTAATAAGGCCCATATTTAGCCTATCCATGTTTCCATCTCTTTTCTATAGGGTGTGTTCTTACATGTTCAATCATAAGCAATTAGGGTTTGCACTTGTGAGACTCTAAGGGATGAAATTATCAGTATGAGAAAACTAATATCAAAAATCATAATCAGCTATTACATGAAAATATTATAGTATTGTAAAATCAAATTAAAAAAAAAATCCTCCAAGGCACACTAGTGTCAATCATGTATTTGCATCTTTACCTAGTCAAATTATGGCAAGTAATGTTACATATCAAAACAAGAAATCAAAACAAAGTACATCTACAACTAGTGATTCAAAAAGTACTCAAAGATCAAATATAAGCTTAAATGAGATTTTAAGGAAAATGATTAAAGATAATTAGATCAACCTACCTCCTATACAACTAGTAAGGATTTCTAAATATTATTTTGCATACCATAGACTACATAGTCATCATACAGATTCATGTTTAGCATTGAAAAAGCATATACAACACATTATTACTAATGAGGAAACTATACAAGATAAATCATTTAAGCAATCCATAGTGATACAGGAACATATTAAAAAGGGTCAAATTTAAAAATAGTACAAAATTGGTCACCAAAACATAACTCAAAACAACAAAAGGTTCACAAAGCAAAATTAGATAAAGAAACAATATAACAAGCATAGGTAAAGCAAGTGAAAGATACAAATATACATCTCCAAAATGAGGTCCCACTTTCAAAATAGTATGGGTTTGGTTAAAAATATCTACAACAATTTGATTATCAATGTTAAGGGTTAGGCAAACATTCTCAAAGCATCACTACTCCTATTCTCATAGTTGGTAACATTGGTCAACAAGGATTGGGATTTATGGAAAATACTAAGGCAAATCATTCACAAATGTAGTTTATCAAGGCAAAATATCTAGATACATAGGTAATGTTACAAAAAGATCAAGAACTTAAGTTGTACATTTAAAATTAGGCTGAGAAAACAACCATTCTCAAAAGAGGGTTTCTAACAATAGAGTCTTCAAAGCAAGCTATACCTACAGTTGATATAGTTTCAAATGGCAAGATCCTAATCAATAATATAGACATTTCTAATCAAAATGAAGAATATGATTAGAATAACCCAGATTATTATGATACAGACCATTCAAAAAGTGGTGATACCACCTATTTTACATAGAGGCATCCCATCGATGATATGTTGGGATTTTAACACCATTCCATGCTAGCACACAAATTCTTATCCATAGCACTCTCCTACATAGTTTCACTCTTTTGCAACCTACTTGTACACAATTTCATTTACCCCTAATTTCTTTATATATAGATTCAATTATCATGCTTATTTTACACAATTTCATTTTCATGAATGCTATTACATAGCTTATATTCAAAAAACACAAAAATAATATAACATGTTAAAAACATAAAATCATTCAAATAGTGCTCAAAAAATACAAAATTTTAGATTGTATGCATTCCCATGTTTACATTCCTTATATTTACCAGGTACTACATATGCTAACTATGTTAGTATAGTTTGACTTATCATACATACATGTTTCACTTGTTCTCTTCAAGTGTTTATAGATTTTTACAAGACTTAAGTCCTCTACATATATCCAGATATGTTACTATCCACCCATTGGGGCCACATACATAGATACGTATATTCATCATTGATACATTAACCCATTGGTGGCATCCTATACACAGCTTCTAAGTTATTAGGGTATATCATTTTAAACTCCATATCACAAATTTAACATTGTTTATGTCTTGATATTGATCATCATATACTACACTAATTTTTTACCAACTACTACTACTATGGACTCAATTTATGTACATATTTTCTCTTATATATATTTGTACCAATGCTCATGCATACTTTCATTTCTATCTTTACTAGTTTAGATTTTATTGTATCTCTTTACTCCTACATATACTCGAGGGCATTTGAATATGCCATTTTTATATGGTTCACTTCTTTTCATTTTATGCATGCTTTAGACATGTGCCTATGTCCTTATGTGTGCTTTTTTGATTATGTATGTGGACATTTGAACATGTCCTTTCATGTGGCCTAAGCCAGCCTGCTTGTTTGCATATGTGGATATTTGAACATGTCCTTGTATGTATTTCTTTCTCATATTTAGTGACATGTGCCCATGTCCCTTGCATGGTGGCCCCTTGGCCTACTTTGCATGCCTCATTTGTGTTGTATGTATGATTTCATGTATGCCTCATGGCCATGATAATTGAATCTTGCTTGTTGCTTTCATACTCAGTTTTTGATTCCCTAAAGGACCTCATGCATCTCTCCTTCCTCCTAGGGTTCCTTGATTGACATTATACCCTATCCCCCTAGGTAGTTACTCATATTATATCCAAATTTGTTGCTCATATACATGCTTACATTGTTATATCTATCTTGATGACCTGGTGAATGCTAGATCTAACATACATCATACATTAATAACTTATTCTTAGATTATCTTACATTTCTATGTCATGTATATACATTATGTTAGTTTATTACATAGATATCATAAATGCTCAGGCTAACACACATGATGCAGAACTTTTATTTGGAGGATAGTTATTGCATAGGTTCAACAACTCTCCTCAAAAGAGGAGACATTCAAAATGGTTTGTCACAAAGATCATGCCATCTGAGTGAACTCAAATATTGTTTCCATCACATAAATATAAATTATATATCTCATAATCAGGAAAACATAATGAAAAATAGTTAGACATAGATCAGTTTTAGTTTGCACAAAAACACAAAATGACACTAGTGTGACATAGAGGACACTAGTTCGGTGTGATATTATCTAAGGGAACTTGTTACTATATAATATCAATAGAAATAGGAAAATATATATTGGATATAAAGGTATAATAGTTAAACTTTAGGTTTGCACAATATTAGTCATAGAATATCATACTTAGATTACTCTTAGTTTTTTACAGAATCATACCAATTTACTTAGATTGGGGACATCATTCATGACATGATCACTCCAATTTTAGTTTTAGATAAACATAGATAGAGATTACTACAACTTAGTCTATAATTTATATGCATAGATATCAAAATTAGGGGCATGTGCATAGCACATTATTTCCACATGATCAATTTTGCACTAGTTTATCTCAGATGAAATGACATCTCCATGTCATTCTCTATGTTGCATACTTCAAACACCATTTTTAATAGGCTTCACACCATATTTATACCTTATTCTATTTGTAGTGGTTGGCATTTATGCATAATCCCTGATCTACATTCCTGAGTGCCTGAACATTTCAAAGTTTTCAAGTAGCCCCAGAGCCATCTTGCATAGTTTAAATTACATCTTATAGTTTTATATATAGATGCATCTACTACACATGGGTATGTAATGATGGATTCATAGACTACTTGAGTTATTGAGCCACCTACATAGGAGTTTTGGATAAGCCACCAATCTAATCCAAGTTATTCATAATGTACAATCTACTAAGAAGGGATGGGCAATGATGGAGTCAAAATTGGATTGAGTTCTTGAGCCATCCACACATGGGGATTGAGAAAACCATTAGCTCAGTCCAATTTATTCACTTTTTTATCACTAGTTACACACACATAGGATGTTAATAGGTTTTTGCATTGGTTCATGTACCCATTGAGGTGTATTCATTCCTTTCCTCTCTCTCTTATATTTTTACTTAGTTTTGTCTTTGCTTTTGATATTTATTATGTAAGAACTGATTCATCCATGTTTCATTTGAAAAATCATAATAGAGCATGTTTCACAAACTCATATCTCGATTCATGGGCTTCACCTCACAAGTAAGTCTAGGTATTCTTCTTTTTCATTTATCCTAGTCATTAAATTTTGTTCTATATATAGAATAGAGGTGGGGCAAATTTAGTCATATAAAATGTCACTTGAGTGTAATGAGTGTCACTTGAGACCACCCATCCATAGCTTTACCCTAGACCTATATTAGGGCCTCTTTCTACCATTATTCAAATTTTGTACAAGTACAACACATTCTTAGACATCTCAAAATTAGTCCCAAAACTTCCCTTAGGAATCTAGGCCCCTAGTGCCCCAAGTTCTACTAGCTAGACATGAGTGCACTTCTTTGGACACTAGCATACTATGCTAGTGACTAAGGGACTATGCTAATGTCCCTTGCCTAATTTTAACTCCAAAAAATATATTTTTAATTCATAAGACACCTAGGGTCAACCTAGACCTATTTCACACTCCACACAAGCACCAAATCAGTATATATACACCACTTTTATCCCTTTATCCACTATATGGAAATTAGATGCAAATGCTCATGAAAACAAACTTAGAAAACATTGTGAAAATCAAGGTCATTAATTCCTACTCTACCCTACTACAGCATATATCCATATACAACATTCCTAAGCTCATATTACTCAGATTTATAGTCTCAAGCACACTCAAAACACTCAAGTCAGCACTCATACTAGCATTCACTTACACTTACACTAAGCACTTAGGTAGGAGAAATAAATTGGGCTTGATCCCTCATTATATTATTGGTATGTACATAGCATGCCCACATAGGGGTGTGGATCACATGTCCAGCACATTAGACCCACTAACCCATTTTTCTCATGGTGTTCATTCAAACCCTTAAATAATGAAAACCTAGGGTTTTTAGATGAAATTAAAGATATATTTAAAATTATTGACCATAAAAACATGAAATTTATATCATAAATGGAATAAGACCTGAGATACAAAATCCATAAATCATTTGTGGATATTCTAAGTAGGACATTAGTGACTACCTTGAACACTAACACATTGTAGTATTATCTAAAGGACCACACTATTACCCAGGGCTAATTCTGACACCTAGATCTAGTTTCTAATAGTTAGACCTATCTAATCACCAATTTTGATAATCTAATTCCTCCAAAAAGTCCTATTTCTAGCTAGTTTATTATTTTTCTCTCATCCTTTCCACATTTAGCAAACTAGGTAGGTCAATTATTATACAAATCAATAGTTGTATTGATTTTATACTTTTTCCTTGATTTAATGTTCTAATTATTTAACAACATAGAGTTTACATTCCATAAATCCCTTGAAATTTAAATCACTTACATAACCACTACTCTGAATAGGGCCTTAGATTGATGTAGTTCTCCCCTAATGTGTTCGTTTGTGTGTGCACAAGGGTACAATATGTGGAATATAAGTACAATAGTGACCTAGTTTATAACATAGAAAATCAGGCCCTTGGAATGTTCCTTTAGTATTTCATATAGGTAGATGTGCATTCCCTATGATTGATATGTAAATAGGGAAGATTTACTTAATTGAATGTCATTTTGAATGAATGTTAGGTGAGGAATGAATGAGGAGTGATTGTGAATATATACCACTCCTATCAATAAATATCTTGTATTAAATTACTTGGATCAACTATTAGGATACATTTCATTTCAAAATTAGATGAATTTAGGGAACTAAATACCTATGTTAGGGTAGGACACTAGAATCGGCGTAGGGGTTTGGGACTAATGCTTATGTCATGGTAGTTAGAAAACATGTACATGCTCAAAAATTGTAGGGGCATAAGATAATCATATTTTGAGCATTTTGAGCAAGAAAGAAGGTTTGGGTCATTAACATAAGACTAGTCATACCAAGGGTCACATGATAAAGCAAATGTGAGACTTATAAAAGTGGGAAAGGTCTAGAACTGAGAGGAATAGCCAAGGTCTGAGTTTTCCAAGTGTACAAGACTGATGTGCTATATAATTCATAAATATCATCTACACATATAACTATGGCAAGTGGTCTATAATATGTTGTGAAAGCCTTGGAGGTAGGTACATAGGAAACCTCTCATATACCTAGTATGCAAAAAATATTATTAGTCCCATAGTTTAGTGTTTCATAGTCAAAATTCCATAAAAATTGTGTATTAGTTGCATGTAGATGCTCACTCCCATGTTGTAGATAGTGCATTTATATAGAGTGGCTCAACACATGAAAAAATTTTAAAAAAAAAGTCCTCCATCCAACTTATAACACATTAATATCCTGGTCATCAAGCCTATAATCACCTTCTAGATATATGTAATGTTTAAAACATATACATCAAATATTTAAATTATTAAATTTAGTTGGTTTATCTTTATAACTCGATGGCCTAGTAAGCTTATTTTTATCTCTTAGCCATCATCTCAAATGTGTCACATACCATGGGTGTACCATCTAGTAGTAATCTTAGGAGATTATGGACATATTCTAAGTTAATATCCACCTCCATGGTATCCCCATACACTTCCCATATGAAGGTGTCAATCCTCCTCTACTCTACAAGAACATCACTGGTAGCTCAACCTCTAAGGTTAATCTACACATATTCATAATCCCACTAAAACCCAGGCTAATTAGGCAAGATCTATCCTCATCTAAACATTTAGATAGTGAATCTAAAATCTAGGACACATCAACAGTTTTCCATAATAGTGGTCATCTTTATGCTTGAAAAATGCAAAAAAAAAAAGGCCCAATTAATTTCCCATCAAAAAAAAACCAACATAAATACAATAAAAACTAAAAAAAATTACACAAAACCATAAATGTTAACTAAATTGGTCATCTACAACTATTGTATTGGCCATGTGGTTACTTTTCTACTATATTGGTTATTTACTTAAATTATATTAGCCATAAGTATATGTATTGTATTAGCCATGTAACCATCATTTTCTTACCGAAGTTGTTAATTTGACTATATCAACACATCTAGTTGATACTTAATTTTATCAATCATATTACTTATGTTGCATATAAATATTTTAGAGAGTTTCTTTTCTCGATACTTAATTGTATCAAAAATATTTCACTCAACTATATCAGCCACTCAATACTATTATAATGATTCATTTATTTTTCCCATTGTCATAACTTTCATAGCATGGCTTGTACAACTATCTAGTGGAAAAAATTCTTCTCAAGCCTCAAATAAATGCAAATGCTTTGAACTTCAAAAATATAGGACCTACCCATTGTGCATCAAAGTTCAATTTGATGCTTGCTGGGGTAAATTTTATCACATTTATTTTCCCCATTGTTTATTTTTCCTATATTTATCCAATATACCCATACCAACATTAATTACATGTCCTACTTGATGGTTATTGCAATGGCCCCCACTACATTCAATTCTACATCTACTCATCATCATTTCTCTTTGCATTAAAATGGTCATTCAAAGCTTTTAATATCTCAAAATAGAAAATTTTAAAATGAATTTAATATTAACCTACTTATATCAAAATTATGAAAATTCAAACCTTTCAAAATTTCTTGAGTAGATCTCTTATTTTGTCCATATCTTTATTTTTGTAGGTCCTTTTTGACAAATTGAGAGAGACACTATAATCCTGATGTCAAGAAACTTTGTGGTACTAATGAAATGATTGTTTATAAATTTAGTTTTTTCTCTTAATTTTCAAGCCTACCTAAACAATTATAGTATACCTTTAGAACCATACACTAGTATTTTTATGCACCTAGCCACCAGAGTCATGTTTGTAACACTTTCTCACTGTATAGAATTTATTTCTAGTCTAACTAGGTAAGTGAAGGTACATATATACATTTATGTTCCTTTAATTTATATTATTTAATTAAAACTTATTTACAACACTTTATTTTATCTTTTGTGTTGGTAAGTTTTATCCCAAAGCACCATCCTGCATTACACTATTGTGACAATCTATGAACTTTAGATGGTGCATATGTATACACCTATATTTTTTAGTCACTGACAATTTATTTTTCAAGGTGCATCTTTCTCCTTGAGTGCATGTCCTAAGGAGTGTATTAGGATTGGGGTTCGGTTGGCTCATGGTACTTTATCAGAGATCGTCATAGAACTATCTATTATACCTGTTTACACTCATTATCTTCTTATATAGCCATTCTAGCCTTCTTTAGTGATGTATTCCCTACTTTCCACCTCTTCTACCTAATTCCATGCATTTTCTTGACTAGCTCACCCATGTTGATTTTTTTTTCTAGTATTTATATTTTATATTGTATTGGTCATGGCTGAATCAATTTATTTCCTACTTATGGTCCCCTTTCAACTATATCATCCTTACTCAATATAGTTTTGTGCCATTTTTTACTAAGATAATATCGACATGTTTTCACTAGGGTACAAATAAAAATTTTGTGGAGAAAAAATCATAATCTATATCAGGGTTGTTAAGTGTCATATCCTCCTCATCATGTTCAAATTCACCACTAAAGACTATAACAACCTTAAGTTCTCACACACCCTCTATAAAATTCCTCTACAAAGGACCAATAACAAATGTGATAACAATATATGTGTTAAAAATAACTATAATAGCAATATTTATAAAGATATTCATTGTGTTTACTTACTCAAAGCATCTCATCATCAGCATTTTTTTCTTTTTCTTCCCCGCTAAAGGTACTCCCTTAAGGTAATGTGATCCTCCTCATTAGAAAAGGTATGAGAGTCCTCATTATCACTTTATAAAGATGGTATCTAAAGAAATAGAAAAAAAAATATTCCTAAACATAAAATTACATTAATTTTTCATGCATGTGAACTATTCAACACATTGCATCTCACTTGATGTTCACAATTGCCTGCATCATGCCCTTGCTCCACCCTTATTCTTTCTTGCTCCATTTGTAGAAAATAATTTATATGCCTTATTGACACATGCCTTTTTAATTCAATGTTTTGACTTGAACCATATGCACTCAACTACTCATTGATAGCCTTTAAGGCTATCTCACTAAGATAACATACTTGGAAGACATTTTCTTTATGCATCTATGATCTTTATAGCCTATCCCTCTTATTGAAGCTATAATTTTTTACCAGTTGGTCTATTGACCTACATTTTGTTTGTCTTAGAGTGTAGGCCCTTGCCTTCAACTTCCTTTTTCTACTACTTGCATGGCCTAAAGGCCCATTTGGAACATGTTTCCTACCATGAATCTTATGCCGGTGAGTGTTCAATCTATCTAGTGACCAAAATATATGGCCAACCTCATCATAAAATGCATTTCATAGGTGTAACAAGCAATAGTGAAAATCCTACTTCATAATACCCATGTCAATAATCTTGTATTCACCCATAAACTATCATTTAAGAAATAATTACAAGGGTATAAACCTTACAAAAATGATTAAAGCAACAAAAATAAGAAATCATCCTCAAAAATAAGAAAATATTCTTATAAGTTTTGGTTCCTCCTCCTCTAAATCAGATTATGAGGTGTATGGAAGCCAGTCACTATCATCTTCATCATCAAATCCTCCTCAAAGTTGTCTCTCTCTACCTCCTTTTTTAATGGTCAATATATACATGTCAATCATAAAATATATAAAACAAAGTTCATATGTGAGCATGATGAAGGAACAAAGAATAATTATAGCCAGTGCTTAAATTTATGGGGACAAACTCATCATCGGGGTTGTTATCATTGTCATCATCTTGGTTCTACTTTACCTACTCTTGCTAAGATATAAAAAACATATAAAATTACAAAATGGATTTAAAGTGGTCTAATATTGACTATTATAAAAAATTAAAAATAAATTTAACATGACAGATAGATAGATTATCATTAATAATAATTGTTTTGACCTCTCACCTACATCCCTCTTTGGAAAATAATCAAATTCCCATTGACATTCCATATATGGATACTGCCCATCGGATGGTTGTTCTGAATCAATGGGAATCTCACCCCCACTGGTGGATGCACCATTTAAAACCCTCTTAGAAACTTCAATAATTTCATGCAAATATTTAAACTCGGGGTATGGTGCCAATGATGACTGGCTATTGATTTATTTCTCCTAAAATAATTCTTGTAAAAATATATTAGTATCAAAAAACTTGAATAGAACTAAAAATTTCTCCTTCATGGGTAATATCTAAAATTGCATACAAATTTATTTGACTCAAAAAATATTTTTTAAAAGACATCAATTCCTTTTGAGTCATCCATCATAAATCTAAAAAATAAAAAGGTAGTCATAAGAAACATAAAACTTGGACTACTAAAATTAGTATGAGATAGTTGTGACATGGTTTCATACCTTTTGTATATATATTATAAGTATGTTGAAATTATTATCAGTGTGATAAACCTTTCAATAAATCATCATTCTTTTGATACAACATACAAAAAATAACAAAATAAATATAAAATTATGTGAAATCTAAAAATCAGCCATCATAAAATGTTTCATGAACATAACATGCTTGAAGTGCATCAACCATAGTAACATGGTTCACAAACTAATTAGATATAGAGTTTTAAAAATATTTTAGAGAACTTAATTTCATCATATACAAAGCAAATTTAAAATTTTGCATAAATTGAATTATATGGCATATATAAACAACCAATAACACTCCAAAAATTCTCATAACCTAAAGTATTTTCTAAAGAATAGCCCAAAAGTTTGGATTACGATTTAAAACATTAAATGTTATTTAGTCTTTCCTCTTATATTATTTATTGTGTTTATCTATATCAATACATAATTCATTTGTATGCAGGTCCTCCCTTCTATTTACAATAATGGTACCATAGGAAAATGGTTATAATTAATTTAGCATAAAGAGATTGAAAAGATGCCTCTACCTTAATTAAACTACTAGTTTATGAAGAATACTTAGTGCATGAGAAGCACTATTTTATGATAAGAGATTACAAATATGCCTCTACTACTTTATGAATTATTGATTTATGATTAAGGGAGGACTTAGTGGAATCACAATGCAATCTTGAAAGTATGCACCTTTCATACCAAATAACTATAAAACACATAGATAGACACATATGAATTGAATAATAAATATATTTGGGTGTAATTTTTGCATCAAAAAATTCCATGTCCTAGATAGGTTTAAGAATTTAAAAACCTATTGAAAATCAGTGTGGTCAAAGCATAAAGACATTTATCACAAATGATTATTTTCAAACCACTTTTATTTACCAATTTTTAGGGGTTTCAATGATTGAATCATAGCATATGATGAGTTTTTTGAATTTTTATTCTAAGTATTAGTTTATACCCCACAATAAAATGGTGCACCAAAAGGAAGGACAAAATGATTAAATTTTGGTTATCTATGAATTGCATGAAGACAACTATGAGAAATAATTGTGTTGAACCAACTTTATTTACCAATCTCTATACAAAAAAATAGAAATGGAATTTGTGTTGTGGTGATATGCACATAAGCTTCTAGAGAAAAACTAACATTAGGAGCTCTAGTTAGGGACTTATAGTTGGAATAAGTCTTAATCTATATCCACTATACCCTCACATACATGATTTCATCAGTGTAAGGATGACACCCAATCTTAAAAAATACACTTGGAATCCAAAATGTGATTCAATGCATTATAATTTTAAGAGGGCATACTCATACTTATGGCATCATTTTTAACAATTATTCGTGTGGTTATACAAAGATAGAGTATACATGATCCTTTGATGGACCTAAGGCTTATATTAAAAAAAAAAAACTTGTTATTTTGGTCTATAATGTTATATTTTGTGATGTAATAAGATGTACCTAGGACCTATAATATATATATGTCCTTATATTTTTATAGGTAAAAAAATATATGATTTTTTTTTTTTGGTTTCTTTGATGGACCTTGAGATTTCCATATCCTTATTATTTTCATCGACTAAACCTCGTATCTTATGGCTACTTGTGTGTAGATACAAAACCCTTCATGGGAAATGCATGGAGTACATCAAAATAATATATGGATATAGTTCTAATATATTCAAATTTTTACTCTTATTATTGATATCTTGCATGGGCAAGGATTATATATATATATATATATATATATATATATATATATATATATATATATATATATATATATTACAATCTATTGAGATATGATAATGTTAGTTTTTATGAAAATTGAACTCAGTATTTCCATATAAATGCCTTGAAGGTGATATATTGTATTGTACAACTAAATAAATAAAAACCTAAGCTATGATCTTGTTATAAATGTTACTCTTATCTGTATGTGAAGATGTGATATTTTCATGTTTTATCCTTCTAGTGTTTCATCTCAAATCTAGTATGAAGAATCTTCATTATAGTTAAATTATGTGTTATGACTAAAATACCCTATGTTGTATCATATATGGTTAACCACAAAATTTAAAGTCATAAATGACTATATATGCACATTATGATGGGTTATTATAGCATCTAAACTCTCTATAACTAATATTTACACATGAGATGAGCTTAGATAAGCAATAAGATTCCATGTGTAATTCTTTAAATAAATGAACATCAGGGATTAAAATTGATCTTACCTTTAGATTAAAAATTTTATGAAGCAATGAACATAGGGAATTGAAATCCATGTTACTATTGACAATTTTGACCCTGCAAGTCAAATTATCACCAATGGGGTTTTCAATTGATCGAAGGAATTGGGCTTGTTTTAATTTTTTGAAGGGATATTATTCTTTTAGGAAATTTCATCTCAAAGTTTTGAAGGGATCATTTCATTTTTCCAAAGGGTTCTTTCTTTTCTAGGGGGTTCTTTCCATCGACAGATAGACCAAACAAAATTCTGAAGGGTTCTTCCCTTCTGAAAAGGGGCAATCTTCAAGAAATCTGATGGGCACTTTCATTTCTCCCACAGGGTATTTTAAAAGTTTTTCAAAGGGTATGTCCCCTTAAAGAAAGTTATTTATAGAAAATTTGAAGGACATTATGTGCTAAAAGGACACTTGCATTTTTTTGAAGGACCAATTGTAAAAATCTGAAGGGTCAATTACATGGAAAAGAAGACCAATTGTAAAATTCCAAAGGGATTGATTCCAAAAGCCTAAAGGGCATTATGTGCCAAAAGGACACTTGCATTTTTCCAAATGACCAGTTGTTAAAATCCAAAGGGTCAACTCTATGGAAAAGAAGACCAATTGTAAAAGTCTAAAGGGGTTGATTGCAAAAGCCTGAAGGGTTATTTTCCATTTATTAAAGGGATATATTACAAAAGTTTGAAGGGACGAGCAGACCAAAACAAAAATCTAAAAAGGACTTTTCAAAATCTCAAAAGGCATTTTCAAAAATATGAAGGGTCGATTCTTTTAGGGAAGTGACAAGCACAAAGTGTAAAGGGACATTGTAAAAGTCTAAAGGGCAATTTTGAAAACCCAAAGGGACATTTGTATACAGTTTGAAGGGACATTCCTTCAAATAAATTGTCTAAAGGAATGTGTTGGACAAAAAATCATAAAGAAAGAGACATTTAAAAGGTTTAAGGGTTCATTCAAAAGCCTAGAGGGACATTTCACAAAGTTCCAAAAGATAGGTAGACTTTACAAATAACGTCAAAGGGTCACTGGTAAAAAGTTTGAAGGGGTTATTCCCTTCGAGAAGTTCTTTTCAAAGGCAAAATGGGGCACTTTTCAAAATCCCAAAGGGTAGTTTTGAAAGCCTATAGGGCAATTTGCAAAGGTTCTATTTACAAGAATTCCTTCAAAATTTATGTTTGAAGGAAATAAATAAAGAGAATCCCAAAATAATTCCTTCGGATAATTTGTCTGAAGTAAATGAACAAGAGGAAAATACCAAAAAAAAGAAAAATACAAAGAGGAAAGTTGCAGACAAAAAGTCTGAAGGAATTCCTTGAGACAAATTGTTTGAAAGAATTCCTTCAGAAGACTTACTAACAAAGAGTTCATTAAAAAATCCTGAAGAGAAAACTCCAAAGTGAATAGACAAAGACAAAAGTGAGAAAATCCTGAGGAAAAATTGTCTAAAGAACAAATGCCCAAAGGAAATACATGTCGAAGGAGAGTCTAAAAACTTGAATTCCCACAGACAAATTAATTGTGGGAAAGTGATGAATGAAAATGAGAACTAGAAACAAAAGGCAAAGGATTTAAATAGATAATAAATAGATTAACATGTTTATAGTCTATATGTAGAGCA
Source organism: Torreya grandis (assembly GCA_037957365.1). Classification (NCBI taxonomy): domain Eukaryota; kingdom Viridiplantae; phylum Streptophyta; class Pinopsida; order Cupressales; family Taxaceae; genus Torreya; species Torreya grandis. The sequence continues at coordinate 2,485,634 of JARHVA010000468.1, read as the reverse complement.
TGCAAAGTGACCCAAGGCAAGATTATACATGTATAGGACAAGCATGAAACACGCAAAAAATCCAATAAAGATATTGTTTAAGATCCATAGTCCAAGACATATAGCCATTTCAAACACGACTCTTTCAATTCTAAAATAGAGACTCAAATGCATGAAAGTCTCAAGGATATTGACGATGGAAGGTTATTTATAGTTGATTGGTCAAAGTTTTAGTTGACTACTTGTTGAAGCCATGCTTGTCTCCTAGTCATATCTTGCATGCAATGATCCAACTCAACTTCAAGTTTAGGCTTTCAATGTTTCCAAATGGTTCAAGTGGAGTTATCTATTTAAGGTGTGGCATAGTTTTCATGTAAGGAAAGGTTCATTAGAGGTTGACTAGTCTATTGACTAGTTATCAAGTGCCACATCCACTCATGCTTTCCATGCAATAGAGGACATTCTCACATTCCAACTCAGCTTCAAATCATTTCAAGCTTGAGTTAAGACATCCAAAGTTGGCATATATTTCATGCATGGGGTAGATTAGTCCAAGATGAGCCCACCATCCATTTTCAATGCTAAAGAGATTTTCATGCAAGGCATAATATAAAAGAATATTATTTTTAGAGGTATTTTTATCATTGAACAATTGTAATTAGAATTGGGATGATGTGGGAGTTAATATCCTTTTCTATTTTTAGTGCCAATCTTTGGCTTGTGTATGCTTTTCTATCTAAGTTAGCTTTTCAGCCTTGAATTATATCCCTCTTTTGGCAAGACCAAATTCTATCAAAGACTGAGTTTTGTAACCTTTTTTAGATTAATAGAAAGACTATTTTCAATTTCCATCTATTGGTATAGTGTATTTATGTCAGTGATTTTCACATGTGATAGAATTTTCTTCCTTGCCAAATCTTGATTCTTACCTAGTTACTAGTTGATTAGATTATACAGGTCATGTTCTATGTTTGATGTCTTTAGCTAAAGTTATAGTGGATGCAAGTGGGTTTTTAGTGCCTTAAATCAATCCTATTCCATCATTTCTCTCAAGCTTTAATTAATATATAAAACATTTTCATGAAATACTTATGCATAGTGGTTAATTAGAGTTGAAAGTTCAACCCTTTTCTTGTCTAGATCAGTGTTTTTAGGAGCTTAGATTGAGTGGATCCACTCAAAATTTAGGTGTATCACCATCATCAGATAGAATTTTCCTTCAAGTTTCTTTCTCCCTTTTCTCAATAAATTTGTAGCGTAGAACAAAGATCCTAATAGATACACCAAAGGGAGTTATCCCTTATAATCTAAAGATTCAATCCATTGATTAGGTCACCCATAACCTAGGATTATCTCCATGTTTTAGTAGACTGTGAAGGCCTGAAACTACCTTCATAAGGGTGTGATTTTGATTGACAATAGTTTTAGGCATCTTGATGAGACCACAAATGAATCTTTGCATATCTAAAGAAAGTATGGAGCTGAGGAGAAGCATTGTAGTAGAAGAGAATATCTATCTTTATCACAAGCTAAAGATTCATCTAGTTGTAAATTTCATATCATCATTCAAGTAATTCAATCATGCCAAATATTACCATAAGGTCAACAAGTAAAGGTATTCCTTTTGAATTTATATCATATAAGAGATAAATATTTAGGAGGGTAAAACCATATCCTCAAAAATAACATTTGCCTCTTGGTTATCCTATTATTCTAACCACTACAAACCCCATTATCCAAATGGCCATCAGAAACCAGGTAGTTGCTCCATTAAATAGAGGTATCCCATTGAATTTAGCCTAGTTTGATAACATTTTTGTGTTTACCCTCAAGAGTATCCCATTATTCTTAGGAGAAAATCAAACAACCCCTATTAAGCATATCCAAGATGTGGTTAATCTCTGTTTAATCCATAATGTTGTTGAAAATAATGTTGCTATCAGATTTCTTGTTACTTCCTTCAAAGGAAAATCATTTTAATGGTACATAAATCTCCCACTAGATTCCATTTCTACCTGGAATGAATTGGGTACAGCCTTAGTCAAGTAATTTGAGGATAAATCTGATCACCTATCTTTAGTTGAGCAATTAACCACCATAACAAGGGCTCTTCATAAGTTCATGTCTAATTTTAACCTCAGATACTAAAATACATGGACCAAAATGCTTGTGTTGATAAGGCCATCCCCTAAATATGCATTTCTATACTATTTGAAAGCCCTTAATTCTAACATTAGTGTGATGATACAGTCAATCAGTGGTACTACCTTAATAGATGCTTATGAGGTTGCAATAAGGGTAGAAAATAGTTTGATATAAGTTGGTAAGCTTTATCCAAAACCTCAAATGCCTATATTTCCAAAAATAAGTTCTATACCATCCCCTCAAGTTCCTCGAATCCCATATTTAGCTCTCATTCCATCACCTCAAGCTCAAATTATAGCCCTTACTAGTCAAGTTAGTGAGATAGGAGAGTTGAAAAGCTTGAAATAGTCCTTTGGGAATGAAATAGTACAACTCAAGAGACATCAATATTAGTCTAATAGGCCCTATCAACAACAAAATTAGAACACCTATCAGCCCTTCAAAGATAAAAGGCCTCCTTATCAAGGTTTTAGAGAGAATAGACCACCTTATTAAGCATAAAGATCCATAAATATATCTAATCCATATGCTACCCTTTATCCTAATGCTCCTTCCACTTCAAAGGCCATTATTCCCACCCTACCTCAAAACAACATGATGCAAGATTTAGGTTGGCAGTCTTCAAATCTCAATGATGCTCAAAACCAAGCCTTGGTATCACAAAATAGCACTATGCCATGAATGACATAAGAAGATTTTTATTTTCAAGGAGGTTATTACCAAGATATAGGTTTGTCATCATAAAGAGAGACTCAACAAGTTTAAGGGTAGCCTAATGACATTAATGTAAATTGGCAAGTAGATGATCATGTTGCTTTTAATCAGGGTGTTGAAACTAATAGTTTAAGTGGTCAAGTTGTAGCTATAACTAGAGATAATAGAAGAGCCATTGATGAGCTGTAGGATGTGACAAATTATTTTAGTACTCCTCATGTTGTTTCTAATAGTATAAAATAACAACTTGCTAACCCTATAACTCAGAAAAATCAAAATATAGAGGTTAGTAAAGTTCAGTGAATACCTCTAGTTTGTGAGTAACTAATGCTTCAAAAATTATAGCCAAAGGTTAGTGGATCTCATTTTATTATATTGGATCAAATTAAGAAGTATAATATTATAATTATCATGTGGGATTATCTTTCCATTCTAGGGTAAAAAGATAAGCTCATTCTAGAGCTTTTAGCTCTCGAATTATCTCCAAACCCAGTTGAGAAAGAAAGTGTTGTCTTGACTAAATCAGATTAGCCAATAAAGAAATAGGTATATCAATTAAATAAGATGGAAAACATGGATAAAACTGAGGTAAGATCAAATAAAACTCCTCCTTTTTACCTTTATTTGATATTAGGTGATACTTTGGTTCATAATTGTATGGTGGATAGTGGAGCTAGTAGTACAGTCATGCTTAAGAAAATTAAAAATAAGCTTGGCCTCATTTATGAGCCAAACACTAAAGGGGTATTAAAATTGGATTGGTCACCAACAAAGATAGTAGACATCATTAGAGATCTAAAATTGATGTGGCATGCTTGTCCCAATGTTACTATTCAGCAGGATGTTATTGTGGTAGACTTATCTCCTTACTTTACTATGTGCCTTTCAAGGGACTTCACCTCAAATATTGGGAGATATTTATTATTTGATTGTAATTATTTAATGTTCAAAACTAGGTTTGGTACCAAGGTAAAAATTTATTTTGAACCTATTGCACATTTTCATATAGAGCCATATATGCCAAGTGTTGTGAGCACTAACTATATCATTTGAGATGATGTGCTAGAAAATAGTGACATAGAAAATGGATCACCTTTGGATGGAGTTACAAGTTTATTTCTTGATTATTGGGCTTCTACCTTGCATGATCATGATCCTTATAAGTTGATTGAAGAAGAAGGACTTGGTGTGTATTGCCTTCATGAGAATGATGCGCTAATTCTAGCCATGGTTAAGGATAATGAATCTAGTGAAGGTTTATGGAAATTGTACTTTTATGGATCAAGGAATAAACATGGTATCAGATCTAAAATGATGTTGGTTTCCCCAAAAAATCAAAGGTATTTCTCTTCTATTAAATTTCAATTTGGTTGTTCAAATAATGTTGTTGAGTATGAAGCACTAGTTCACAGTTTGCAGTGGGCTAGGAAGATGAAAGTCAATTCTTTGCAAGTGGTTGGTAATAGTGAGCTTGTATTCCACCAAGTAAGAGGTTTGAAAGTATGTAAAAATTTATTGATTAAATCTTACAAACATATAATATGGGACTTGAATATTTTCAAGCTTTTAACATTCAGGAAATACCAAGAAGTGAGAATAAACATGTTGATAGGTTAGCTGCCATTGGATCATAATTTAGTATCCCAACTAATATAAAAAGTGATAAAATTTAGTCACACATAAAGGTGGTTGTAAGGCCTTCTATTCCAGATAATCATGAAAATTAGCAGGTTTCCGAAGATGATAATTAAATTATGAGATTCTTGTAAGAGGAAGCTAACTTTTCTTCAAGAAACCAATCAAAGCACTTAAAGTAGTATGGTGAACAAATTATGCAACTAAAAAATAATAATCTATTCAAGGTATTTGCCACACTTGATAATATTTTTAGTGGTGATGTTGAGTTAAGGAAAGAGAAGTCATCCTTGTCAACAAAATAAGAGCACTATGCCAATGTAGAGATTACAGCTGGTAAGATTTTGAAGTTGGGTAAGGTATGCACTCCTTCACAAAAGGAATCTTTCATTGAGTTATGCATAATTTTTTATGATATATTTTCATGATATTATAGTGATCTCAATGGATTTGATCCAATTTTGGCTCAACACACCGTTGACTTAAAGGCTGAAACTAAACTAATGAGATAAAGACAAAGGCCCATCAATCCTAAGCTTAAGCCTTTGATGAAAGATGAGATTCATAAGCTCATAGAGTCAGCTATTATATTTCTAATTAATCACTCAACTTGGGTGGTGAACCTTATTTTGGTACAAAAGAAGAATGGTGAGATTTGATTGTGCTTTGACTTCCATGATTTGAATAGGGATTCACTTAAAGACCACTATCCATTGCCATCAATGAAATAAATTTTATAGATGGTTTCAGGTTCAGAGAGATTCTCTTTGTTGGATGGATATAGTGGCTACAATCAAATTTTCGTCAAAGAAGAGGACCAATTTAAGATAGCCTTCACAACCAAGTGAGGGACATTTGCATATAGAAAGATGCCATTCAGTTTATCTAATGTTGCAGTAACCTTTCAAAGAGCCATGGATATGGAACTCTAAGGTCTTCTTAATAAGTTTTTGCTTATTTATTTAGATGATATAATAGTATTTTCAAAGAATTCAAGTGATCAAATGGTTCATCTCAAGCAAGTGTTCGAAAGGTGTAGACAATTTGTGATATCTGTAAATCCTAGAAAGTGTGTCTTCTCGGTTCATGAAGGTAAGCTTCTTGGACATGTTTTTCAAATCATAGTTTAAGAATAGATTCTAAAAGGATAGACTCCATTCTTTCACTCTCTTTGCCTAAGCAAAAAAAGGCTATGCAAAGCTTCTTTGGGAAGATCAACTTCATAAGGAGGTATATTTTAGATTTTACCATTTTAGATAAGCCACTTACAACCATGCTAAGGAAGAATCAGAGCTTCAACTAGTCCAAATAAAGAGTAAAATGTTTTGAAGATATTAAGAAGGCCATAGCTAGTGCTCCTACACTTATAACTACAAATTTCACAAAAGATTTCATTCTATATACTTATGCTAATATGGACACCATTTCAGGCATTCTTATGAAATAAAATCATGATGTTATGGAGCAGCCAATAGCTTTCTTCAGTCAAGGCTTGGTAGAGTATGAAACAAGGTACTCTTTTGTTAAAAAACATATATTTTTAGTTATAATATCTCTTAAAAAGTTTAGATATTTATTTTCTAAAAATAAGATACACCTAATGGTTTTTCATCCAAGCATCAAAGAGTTCCTTTTAAACAAAGATATAAATGAGAAGAGAGCTAGTTAGATAACCAAGGTAATATAATACGATGTGGAAGTTAAGGTCACAAAGTTGGTTAGAGGCAAAAGCCTTTGTGAGCATCTAGCTCAAGACATGCAAGAGGCTAATGAGCTTATTTTGGTGTAAAATGATGAAGAGGTTGTAATTGGTTTCATGACTTGGTAAGCTATCTCCAAGATGGTATTTATCCCTCTCATCTAAGTGCTTCAAAAAGAAGATATTTTAGGTTGAAATCAATTCTATTTTTTCTTATGAATGGTGTTTTGTTCAAGAAATATATTAATGACATGTTACTAAGATGTATAGAGCCAAGCCAAACTCAAAAAGTGATTGAATAATTCCATGATGGACATGGTGGAGGACACTTTTATATAAGAACTATAGCCCTTAATATCATGAGAGGTGGGTACTATTGGTCTAGTATATTTGGTGATTGCCATGCATGGGTTAGAAAGTGCAAACGGTGTGCTATGTTTGTAGGAAAAGTGAAACTTGCAGCCTTGCCTCTTCAACCAATTACAGTGGATCAACTTTTTATCCAATGGGGTTTGGATTTGATTGGTCTCATAAATCCTCCTTCAAGTTTAAGACATAAATGGATTCTCACTACTACAGATTAATTCACATGTTGGATAGAAGGAGTAGCATTGAAAGAAGCAAATGAAACCAATGTTCTAGATTTCTATGAAAGTTTGCTTACTAGATTTGAAGTTCCTTCAACTATTATTTCTAATAATGCAATGGATTTTGTGGGATCTAGGATCAGCCAATGGGCTATCTAACATGGAATTTATCTTAGCACTTCATCAAACTATTATCCACAATGTTAGGTTGTGGAGCTAAAAGCTTCACTGATGCAGACATTGGAGAAGGGTGCTGAGTGTCACAGTCACCGGCGTCGATCAGGCCAACCGACGTCAGTTAAGTGGAGATAGGAAGCTACCGATGATGGTCAGAGATCAGCCAATGTCAATCACCCCCAGGCAGATAGGGACTGATGTCAGTTTCCTGTGTAGTTTTGAACTGCGAGTTCCATGGAAAATTCGTTAACGAACCGGTTGTTTGCATGAAGAAGGCCAATTATAGACTAAAAGCTACAGATCTAATTATTTTAATTAGGTGTCTAATTATTATTTGCATAAGATCTATATAATAGACTCATAGGCTATATTGTAATTTGTGCTAGTTGAGTTGAGAAAAGTTAGCTCCTTCTGTGTGTGAAGAGAGCAAGGGTGTTCCTCCTAGTTCCACATCAGTACCAAGAGTGGGTGTTGGTTTGGAGAATCAAAAGGGTTCTTCATGTATGTAGGATCTTGGTCAGCAGGTATTGCAAGGCCACATTTGGATATCTACATGGTGTGTGTGTGTGTGTGCGAGGTCAAAGGAGATCTGCAGGTGACAGCAGGATCAAAGGTGACAGTAACACATCAAAGAGAAAATAGAGGAAGGCAAGGTAGTTCCTTCCAGGTAAGTAAGATCGATTGATCTGTAGGTGTATGTGGGTGCAAGATCCAAGTTTGCAGGTGTGCAGAATTAGATTGATTTCTAGGTGTGCAAGATCAGGGAAGATAGCAACACAACAGGTAGCAAGATCAGGAGAGATCTACTTGGAGTACGGTGTGTACTCGATTATTGAGCATAGAGGAAGGCAAGGAAGATCCTTCCATAAGTAAGATCATTTGAGTTACAGGTTGTTGCAAGTTCATGGGAGATCTACTTGGAGTGTGTTGTGTACTCAGTTGAGTATGTTTGTATACTCGGTGTACTGGCAGTAGTGGATACTGACTGGTTGGAGGTGAACACCAACTCTGTGTTTGAGTTGTGTGTTGGGACCGTAAGAGAGAGTGAGCTCTTGAAGAGATTTACTGTTTATGCTCTAGATGTGTGTGAGCTCTAGAGATGTAAGGAAGAAGATTTTGGCATCTTCTTTGTTGTATTTTCTTCTAGAAGAGTATTAATACAATTGGGTATTGTCTCTCATATTCTGTGTTGTTTCTGAATTCTAGTTACTTGTTACTTCTAGTTATTTCCACATGTTTAGTTGCTTGGTAATCAATGGTGCTTATGGGTCCTAACATTTGGTATGAGAGCATGTTTGTTGTTCTAGATGCCTGACACACAAGGCAATGGTCTTGTTGAATCAACAAATAATAACTTATTGAGGATCATAAGAAGGACTATTGAAGACAATCATAGAGCATAGCATCTCAAGTTGAAGTCAACTATGTGGGCTAATAGGATCACCTATAAAAGATCAATAGCCAACTCTCCATATAAATTAGTATATGGTAAGGAAGCAAAGTTACCCATTTCTCTTGAGTTTCCTACTTTATAACTAATTCATCAACTTGAATTGTTATAAAATGAGCCTATGGACATTAGGTATGTTGATATTATGGATTTGGAAGAGATAAGAAATTAGTCCATGTTAGCCATGGAGATTCATCAAGCATAAATGAAGAGATCTTTTGACAAAGGATATTTGGTCCTCAAGTGGGATGAGGATAGAGCTAAACCAGGAAGGCACACAAATTTTGATTCCCTTTAGAATAGCCCATACACAATCTCCAACTGCAAATCCCACAATGCCTTCCAACTTACAAAGATGGATGATGATGAGCTTCCAATCCTAGTAAATGGGATACATCTAAAACATTTCTACTAAAGAGAAAAGTTCCTTGTACAAAATTAGTTTGTTTTGCTTTCCTCCAAGTGTTGTTTAAGAACAGTAGTTTTATTTCATTTTTTTTCAAATAAGTGCTTGTTTGCACATTTTTTTTAGTTAGTTTTCCCTTTTTTGTGTGTTTCCCTTCTTGTTTTGGAGGATGAAGGTTATCTTTTTCAAATCAAAGGTTGTACTTACATTCATGGACCATACTTACCATTGTTTTATGAGTTTAAATGTTATGTATATGGTATGAGTTCTTAAGCATAGTAGGCATGCCTCCTAGTTGAGTTTCCAAAATGTTGAGAATTTTGACCCTGTAGGTCAAATTGTCACCTCTATCATTTGAAACTTTGCATAAACATGCCTTTTTGAAGTAGTGGTAGAAATTGGTCTTTGCATTTTTTTTAAGGGATCCTTCTTTTTAAAAAAGGGTCCATTTCAACAATTTTCCTAAAGGGCACGTATCAACAAAATGGGCTTTTCAATTGACTGAAGGAGTTGGGCTTGTTTCAATTTTTTGAAGGGCTCTTATTCTTTCAAGAAAGTTCATCTCAAAGTTCCAAATGGATCATCTCATTTTGTCTAAGGGTTCTTTCCTTTTTGGGGGGTTCTTTCCATCGGTAGATGGACTAAACAAATGTCTAAAGGGTTCCTTCCCTTCAAAAAAGGGGTAGTCCTCAAAAAATTTGATGGGCACTTTCGTTTCTCCCACAGTGTCCTTTAAAATTTTCTCAAAGGGTGTGTCCCCTTTGAGAAAGTTATTTACAGAAAATTGGAGGGGCATTATGTGCCAAAAGGACTTTTGCATTTTTTTGAAGGACCAATTGTAAAAATCCAAAAGGTCAATTCCATGGAAAAGAAGACCAATTGTAAAAGTCTAAAGGGGCTGATTTCAAAATCTTGAAAGACATTATGTGCCAAAACGACACTTGAATTTTTCTGAAGGACCAATTATAAAAATTTGAAGGGTCAATTTCATGGAAAAGAAGACGAAATGTAAAAGTCTGAAGGGGTTGATTGCAAAGGACAAAAAGTTGTGGACAAAAAGTCTGAAGGAACTCCTTCAGACAAATTATTCAAAATAATTCCTTTAGAATACTTACTATTAGAGAGTTCATTACAAAAGCTCAAAGAGAAAATTCCAAAGTGAAAGATAAAGACAAGTGAGAAAACCCTGAGGACAAATTATCTGAAGAACAAATACCTGAAGGAAATACATGCTAAAGGAAAGTCCAAAGACTTGAATTCTAGTGGAAAAATTACCCATGGGAAAGTGATGAACAAAAATGAGAACTAGAAACAAAAGGCAAAGGATTTTAACAACCAATAAATAGATCAACACATTCTAAAATCTATATTTAGAGCATGTAAAGTGTCCCAAAGCAAGATTAGGCACATCTGGGACAAGTACAAAACATGAAAAAAATCCAATAAAGATATTTTTTAAGATCCATAGTTCAAGACATGTAGTTGTTTCAAACATGACTCTTTCAGTTCTAAAATAGAGACTCGAATACATGAAAGGCTTGAAGAGGTTGATGGTGGAAGGCTATTTATAGTTGATTAGTCAAAGTTTTAGTTGACTATTTTTTGAAGCCATGCTTGTCTCCTAGTCATCTCTTGCATGCAATGATCCAACTCAACTTTAAGTTCAATATTTCAACATTTCTAGCTGGTTCAAGTGGAGTTTTCCATTCAAGGTGTGGCATAGTTTTCATGTAAGGAAAGGTTCATTGGAGGTTGACTAGTCTTGAGTTCTAGTTAACTAGTTATCAAGTGCCACATCCACTCATATTTTCCACATAATATAGGACATCCTCATATTCAAACTCAGCTTCAAACTAGTTCAATCTTGAGTTAAGACATCCAAAGTTGGCATAGAATTCATGCATGGGGCATATTAGTCTAAGATGAGCCCACCATCCATTTTTAATGCCAAAGAGATTTTCATTCAAGACATAATATAAAAGAATATTATTTTTAGAGGTACTTTTATCATTTAATAATTGTAATTAGACTTGGGATGATGTGAGAGTTAATCTCTTTTTCTATTTTCAGTGCCAATCTTTGGCTTGTTTATGCTTTTCTATATAAGTTGGCTTTTCAGCATTGAATTGTATCCCTCTTTTGGCAAGACCAAATTCTACCAAAGACTGAGTTTTGTAACCTTTTTTAGATTAATAAAAGGACTATTTTCAATTTATAGTTGTTGTTATAATGTATTTCTATCAGTAATTTACACATGTGATAAAATTTTCTTCCTTGTCAAGTCTTGATTCTTATCTATTTACTAGCTGATCAGATTATGTAGGTCATGTTCTATGTTTGATGTCTTTTGGCTAAAGTTATAAAGGATTTAAGTGGGTTTTTAGTGCCTTAAATTAGGCCTATTCCATCATTTCCCTCAATCTTTAATTAATAGATAAAACCTTTTCATGAAATACTTATACATAGTGGTCAATTGGAGTTGAAAGTTTAGCCCTTTTTGTCTAGATTAGTGTTTTTAGGAGCTCAAATTGAGTGGATCAACTCAAAATTTAGGTGTATCACCATCATCAGATAGGATTTTCCTTCAAGTTTCTTTCTCTCTTTTCTCAAGTAGTTTGTACCATAGAATAAAGATCCTAATCGATACACCAAAGGGAGCTAGCCCTTATAATCTAGAGATTTAATCCATTGATTAGGTCACCCATGACCTAGGATTATCTCCATGTTTTAGTAGACTGTGAAGGCTTGAAACTACCTTCACAAGGGTGTGAGTCTAATTGACAACAATTACCTTTACATTCCTATAAGAAAGCATGAATGGGCCTTGTCTTCTATATTAATCTTCATATTTTTATTTATCACAATTCATAGAATGGTTTCTTTTATTTTCACCTATTGTAAACTTAAGACACTAGATCCATTAGGTGAGAAAGAAACCATTGGGAAATTTCTCCAATTTCCTTCCCTCAATCCTTAGGACATGGATAAACATTAGTGTTTCACTGTATCTAGAACATTTTGATCTACCTTTTGATGGTTTTTTCATGTAAAATTGATATTGATTATGAACGTACTACATCATGCATAAGATTTATATTTATGTTGAATGATTAAATAAGATTGAACATAAACAACCTTTGAAATTTACATGGAATGGATGTTCAATGGGTTAGGATTTTTTCAATATTTCCATAGTTTGAAGGGCCTACACTAAGTGAATCCCTTTATGGAATATTTGTAATGTTCTACTAGAAACAAGCTCTATTTTCCTTACGTACTCATTTTTTTAATCTCCTTTAGAAAGCATATTAACGATGAGTAATTTGATAGCCTAGATGAATGCTTGTTTATTGGTTTTAAGTCTCTTAACAAGGCATTTGTTTGTTATTCTAAGGCTTATCTCCATTATTTAGTGTGTAATGCTTGTCAAACAAATAATTCAATACCTTTATTTATTATCCTTATATAAAATAACACCTCTAGTATTTCCTTGATGTCATATTCTTGGAGGCATTTTGTCAAATAGTTTTAATGGCCCTTATAAGGAGAGTGAAGGTACTTGTATAGGCTCCCTATGTTGTGAGACCAAAATAATTTGCATATCAATATTTCTACATAAAACACCCAAAGGCCTCTATGCTACAAAATTAACCAGTTAGTTATTGATGAATAAAACAACACATCTCCAAGGAAAATAAAATCTTATAAGGAAAAGATAGTATAATTTTGATATTTCCCATTACATTAAACATCAATCTATGATTTTAAGCATGGTTATTTTGATAGCAAGTAGATATTTAGATAAAATTTATAAAAGAGCGAGTTATGTTTTTATTTTGTAAGCTTGTGAAAAATTCATTCAATTCGTAGAATGATAAAACAAACATATACATATAACAAGTCATCATGTTTATCGAATAAAAAATTTAATACTCTATTTATTATCCCTATTTAAAATGAGATCTCTAGTGTTTCTTTAATCTCACATTCTTTAAGGCATTTTGTCATACAATTTGAATGGTCCTTATAAGGAGATTGAGAGTACTTGTAAATGACACTATTATAAATACCACCATAAGATCATAATTAAGATGCAAGGCATGTAAGGTCATAGACTAACCTGGGTTTGAAATGATGAACCTTATTTCATTCCCCTACCACTCCATTTTATGCATGTGTAATTATTTTTAATGATGCCCTTAGTCCATTTGATGCACCTACAAGTCTTTCCTCATGCTTAACTTGTTGCATAGGATTATTTTCCATATGGGAAATGCTTCAGGGATCAAGGATCATGGATGGGAAATGGAGAATTTAAAATGGTTCATGGGCATTGAGCTTTACAATCATACCATGAAATGAACCTAGTTCATGAGATGTTTGAATTCAAATATATTTCATGTAGATGATGTTACACATCACCTCCAATAATCTCCATTTCAAATGGATTACCATATTGGTTGCCCATGTTCTCACATTATGAAATCCCTCCATGTTGACTAATTTATGTGTGTTTGTTAGTGTTTATTAATAGGTGGTTAATTATAAATGATGTGGATAAGTGGAAAATACTTTTTAATTTCATTATCAAGATGGTGAGGCTAAGATGAGCCACACATGTACACACTGAGTTTGTGTATGTTGGTTATAATTTAGTGAAGAGGTCAATAAGAACGTCAACATTCCAAATTGTTAATGGAAGAAATCATAATATTTTTTTGACTTGGTGTAATTATTAATTACAAAGTGGGGTAGTGATGATGCAGAGGGATTTGTAAAGCACATACATTAGTTTTAAGATGAAGTAAGGAGAAAGCAAGAAGAAATTAATGGAAAGTATAAAGCAATAAGAGATGTAACCAGAAAGCCAAAGGAATTTGAATAAATAGAGTTAGTGATGGTGTATTTGAGAAAATAAAACTTTCCCCTAAGAACAACAACAAGTTAAAGTATAAGAAGATTAGTCCCTATAAGATTTTGAAGAAAATAAATGATAATGTTTATGAGGTAAATTTTCAACAAAATTTAAATATTTTTCCTATGTTTAGTGTTTTTTATTGAAGTGCATTTCATGGAGAAGATAATGAATGGGAGTAATAATAATAAGTATATTGGATGCAATATGGGCATATAAAAAAGAAAAAGAAGGTAGCACATGTCGTGGACAAGAAAATAATGAATACTAGGCAGGGTAGTTACGATAAGTATTTAGTACAATGGGAAGGATTAAAGTAGGAAGATAACACTTGGATTTATAAATGGGAATTAAAGAAGATGGACAAGGATAAAATGTATAATTTTAATCAAAACAACTTGTAAGAGTATGAGATATTTTAAATGAGAGGAGAGTGATATGAGAGAATATATTATAGAGGCCATAATTTTTTATTCAAGAACCCATTTGAGCAACTTTTTTTAAAATGAAGAACTCAAACAAATCCACAGAATCATAATAGTGCTAGTTTCTTAGCAAAATTTTCAACAATTTTTCAAGGTTGAAATTGACCATCTAAATGATAAAAATTACATTTTAGTTTTATTTTAGGTTTTTTAGAATTTTCTAGATTTAATTTTTTATAACTAGGAATGAACTTGTAGATTCAAGTTATCCTTAGGATTTATTTAAGCATGTAGATAATAAGGGTTAGTTAATAGGCCCATTTGAACTTGCATACAAAAGTTATTGTTAGTGTTCTAGATTTGCACCCTACCTGAATAGAAGATTGTTCAAGTCTTTCACTCAAATCTAGTCCAACATGGGACTAATCCTAGGTTATGGGTATCCTAATAATGGCTCAGACCTCTAGAGAAGGTCAACTTCCTTATGGATCTATCACCTAAACTAAAATTTGACTAAGAAAAGGGAGAGAGAAATGGATAATAATGCATAAAAAATGTAGAGGAGGTGATGGACCAATAATATGATTGTTCATCTACTCTATTTGAACTTCTAACAAACACTAATGAGATCAGATCTGCAACTCTAAATGGTGTTTTATGCATTAGTATTTCATGCAAAGGTTCATCAAATGATCAAAACCTAAGGGAAGTAATGGAAAGGCCTAACTCAAGGCACTAAACCAGTCAATGTATCCACTTTCTAGCTTTAATCAAATGACATTTAAAACTAAAATGACCTACAAAATAATATAATCTAGTAGATAGATGATATCAAGATTTGACAAGGGAGAGATTTCTACCACATATGCAAATCGATCTGACATTGACACACTATACTAGAGTAATAAAATCCAAAAAGATTCCTTTATTTATCTGAAGAGGTTACAAAGATCAAATCTAGGTAGAGTCTATTCATGCCCAAGAGAGGGATTACCAAGTTGTTTTCAAGGCTTAGAAGCCTGTATTTATATAAAAGAGAAAGAAGAGAGAGAGAGTTATGTAATAAAAAAGACCCAACCACTTTCAATGGATTAGCAATCTTGAGGATGCTGAGTCATGATATTATCAAGAAGGCACAATTTCAAAATCTTTGCAAAATAATTTAATGCTGACTTGATCTTTATGCAACTGCTAGGTCTTTTTTTAGAACTCTATGATATCATCTATCTGATCTACTGATGGGGACTATGTCTTGGATTTAGCATAATTATGCCACATCTAATTTGGGTGGCCAACTATATCTGCTCATTTAAAATTGACCTTGATGATAGGTGAGACATGTCTACCTATGATCATGTTTACATCTACATTTGTTCCAGCTCAAACCTGGGTCCATTCTATAAATGGAAAACCAATCTTAGATCATTGGTTTTCACATAGTCATAACATTTATAAAAATACTTGCAAACTATTTGACCTTGCTTCACAAGCACTAGTCTTTATATTAGGTCCAAACTACCTATTTTACTTATATGGAGCTATTTTGACAATGATTAGTCCCATTGGTTCCATTTGGATCATATATGAGCTCTAGTTCTTCTAAATTTACATCCCTGAGTTGAAAACTACTCCATCAACTTCTGTCAAAAATGTTTAGGTTCACCTTTGTTTGAGTTAAAAACTAACTCAACCCATTTCATTATGCCCAACTATCCTTATTCTTATTTATCCCATATATTCTACTGACTTATTGACTCTACTCGCACAGTTAGATCTTTGTTGTATGAATGCACATGAGTCCTTGATTTCTTGCCAAAAGATCCCTTTAACATTTTGACTTGATCACATACCATTAGATAAATATGTATGAACTCACATGTAAAATATATCACCCTAGTCCCACTTTTATATCAATTCTTATGCTTCATCAAATCATTGGTATGATTAAATGTTGATAATTAATTTAGATCAGACTCATCCTTTTATCAATGAATGTGCACCATTGGATCTCAGCTAACTTCAAACCTTTTAAGGACCTTTTGAACTTAAATGGTTACTTTTCATGGCTTGAATTTGACATTCATGTTAACATCTTTTTCACTTATTAAATTCACATGCATCACTATATCTTTTCTTATATTGAACACAGACCATCGATCTTGAACCCATTTGAATACAAATGGCTATTTTCCACAGCTTGAACTTTGACATCTGCATGAATGTATTTGACATCCACATGATTGTCACTACATATTTAAAAACCAATGATCATCTTATATGTTTGAATTTGACACTTGTGGGGCCATCTTGGACTTTTTAAATTCAAATGATTATTTCTTGTAGCTTAAATTTGATTTTTGCATAACTATTTGGATCACAAATTCCATGGGCTATTTCTTTTAGACATTTTACTAGGCATTTTTCTTGGGGCACCTTCCTTGAAAAAAGACCCTTCAGAACCCTTGAACTAGACCATTTTCTTGAGAAACAACCCTTTGATAAAATTGTATAGGGTACTTTGTCGAGAGAATAACCCCTTGAGACTTTATCTGTGGAACTTTCCAAAAATAAATGGCCCTTAAAGATTTTTGTTTGGTCCACCTCATTGAATACTTACCCTTCAAAAAAATTGTTTTAGATCACTTTCCTATAGAATAACCCTTCTAGAAAAATTTTGGAACACTTTATTGAGAAACAACTCTTTAGGAAAAGTGTTTTGGCCACTTTGCTATAGAAAAATTACCCTTCATAAAAATTATTTGAACCAATTTGCTAGAAAAATACCCTTTGGGAAAATTATTTAGACAATTTCTTTGAAATAAATGACCCTTAGGCTTTTACTTCAAATAAAATGTCTAAGATAATTTACATTTAGCCTTTTTGATGTGGACATTTTCTCTGAAAGAAATAGGTCTTCAAGAAAATTGTTGCAGAATAATTTCCTTGAAAGAAATTTGTCTTCATCTTTTGCTTTGGACATTTTATTCAAAAGAATTCATGCCTTCAAAAACTTTGTCTCAGACAATTTGTCAAAATTAATTCAACACTTAGTCAAATAAAAGGTTTGAAAGAATTCCTAAGTAAATACTTAGCCTAAAAAGGTTTTGTACTTAGCTTTTACTTGAACTTGTACTTGAAATGTTGCTTGATACTTGAAGGCCTATTAGAACTAGTAAAATATGAAGCTTATGTAGACCTGTTCTATGACCTTGAACTGCTTGGTTTCACCATGAATCCTACTAATACATTCTTCCTCTTTTATCATTGGATCCTCCTCTCAATAATAACATTGCTCAGTCCTTGAAAGCTCTGAATGTAGGCCAAAAAATGACCAACATTTTTGGCAACTTAGCTAAGAAGCATACATTTTATGCTTAAACTCAGACCATGTACATGACCTTTGATTCATAACAAATAACACATCTATTCCATGACTATAACAAACCTCTTGATTTTTAAAAATAATGAACTCCATCAAAATAGGGAAGGAAACAAAATAAAGTAGGGACACTATCCTAACAAGGCAAATGTGAAAATAAAGCACTTATATGGGACAAAATATAAACAAATTAATCTAATTAACCATGACAAAACATGATCCACCTACATCAAAAGGGAAATTCAAGAATTTTCTCATTACAAAAAATGATACAAGTTGCAAAATAGGGGGTTTATTAAACATGACCTTTGAAGAGGCACTCTTTTTGCCAATTATTTCTCTTAACATCTAAAATGAACCATCAATAGCAAACCAGTCACCAATAAATACAAATCCATCTTACACTTTTGGATCCTTTTCATGTTGCTTATCAATTACAACTTTGTCAAGTGACATCTCATCTATACCTTATCCTTGAGTGACCTCATCCTTCTTATCAAATATTTCAAGTTCATCTAGCTCTTTAAGGATCTATGAATAGTGAACCCAAGCCACATCATGATCTTGAATAGGTGCTTCTTGATCAAATTTCTGAATATCATGCTCTCTAATGGGAAATATATCTTCACAAAGCTCTTTAATCTCCTATAGAGATTTAAGATATAGTTACCAATCATATTTTTTCTCTTCATTTTGATCAATCTAAATAAGATCAGCTTGAAAGGTATCTTGATCCTTCTCAAGTGGAGATATCTCAACCTTATTTATGACTTCATCTTGTACCAACTCTTCATGGAGTTCTTCCATATCAAGATCAGCCTTTTCCTGCATACCTAAGATAACTTCTTTAATATCAACTACAATTTTAGTTTCAACTTGTACCTCAAGTGAAGTATCAATGAATAACTCTTCATCATACACACTTGAAGCATCCTCTTTAGACTCATCAAGAATTTTGCTTGCAGTTGTAACCTCTTCCTCTATTTTAGGCTCCTCTTGAGTAATGGAGATGGTGGGAGGGTGATGAAATTATTTGGTTTAAGAGGGAATATGAAACATGGAAGGTTGATCATGATCAAAATTTGGGATCATAAGTGCAAAGGAGTTTTGGAGAGGAGGGAAAGAGAAACTTTTGACAACCTCTAAATTATCCCCTTTCCACTTGGCCATTATCTCATCAAGGTCTAAAACTTTTTTGTCCTCATGGATAACTTGATCTTAAGGGGTAAATAATGAAGAAAAATAACTATAATAAGGTTTAGCCTCTTGAATAGGCTATTGAATTGGCATGTGAATAGGTTCTTGACTCCAACTAAGAATCTCTATTGGCTCATAATGAACATGGTTAAGAATTTTATGAGAATAAGGAACATAATAAGACTAGTAAGGAATACAAGAGGGTTGTTTAGATAATTTTTTCAATTCACCTTTCTACCTCTCACAAGCCTCTACTTTCTCTAATATAAAATTTCAAAGCTCATTCCTCTCTTCTAGATGATTAGACACATTTTGAAACTATTCATTCACTTCTTCATATTGGGAATTTGAACATAATTTTCTTGCATATGCTAAAAGTTTGAGCTCTATCTCATCCATCTTTTCTTGTAAACAAGACTACTCATATGCAACATCATAGCCACATGGGAAAGGTAAAATCTAGTCTTGAGACTGATATAGTTCATGAGAAAGGTAAGAGTCATGCTCTTGATAATAAATATCATGGGAAACTTTATAAGGTTCATCAGGGCTTTGATAAAATTATTGGTAAGGCTAATTAGGCTCATAACAAGGCTCATATTGATCATTATAGCGATGGTATGATTCATTATAGGGTTGACAAGGAGGTATAGCATAGGGATTTTCCTCATACATAGCCATGAAAACAACATAAGGATAGTGCAATGAAAAAGAACTTAATTGAAATTATTTGGACTATTAGAAGCAATTTCTTGAGCTTAGAATCACCAAATTCTTCATGAATAACACTACTGCAACTGAAATTTCACCAAGCTAAGCTCCAATGTATCCCACTAAGCATGCCAAAACTATTGGTGTTCTAAATTTGGACCCTAGCTAAGTAGAAGATTATTCAAGTCTTTTACTCAAATCTATTCCAACATGGGACTGATCCTAGGTTGTGGGTATCCTAATAATGGATCAAACCTCTGAAGAAGGTCAGCTTCCTTTTGGATCTATCACCTAAACTAAAATATGATTGGGAAAAGAGAGAGAGAAATGGGTAGTAATGCATAAAAAATGTAAAGGAGGTGACTCACCAGTAATATGATTGTTCATCCACTCTATCTAAACTTCTAAGAAACACTAATGAGATTGAATATGCAACTAAAAATGGTTGTTTATACATTAGTATTTCATTTAAAGGTCTATCAAATGATTAAAACCTAAGGGAAGTGATGGAAATTCCTAACTCAAGGTACTAAACTAGTCAATGTATCCACTTGCTAGCTTTAATCAAATGACATTTAACACTAAACATGACCTGCAAAATAATATAATCTAGTAGCTAGATGAGATCAATATTTGACAAGGGATATATTTATACCACATATGCAAATTGATCTAGCATTGACATACTATACCAAAATAATAAAATCTGAAAAGAGTCCTTTATTTATCTCAATAGGTTACAAAGATCAAATTTGGGTAGAGTCTAGTCATGCCCAAGAGAGGGATTACCAAGCTATTTTCAAGGCTTATAATCCTATATTTATAGAAAAGAGAGAGAGAGAGAGAGAGAGAGAGAGAGAGAGAGAGAGAGAGAGAGAGAGAGAGAGAGAGAGAGAGAGAGAGAGAGAGAGAGAGAGAGAGAGAGAGAGATTTATGCATTGAAAAAGGCCCAACCACATTTAATGAATTATCATTCTCAAGGATGTTGAGTCATGATCTTATAAATAAGGCACAATTTTAAAAGTTTTTCAAAATAATTTAATTCTCACTTGATCTTTATCCAACTACCAAGTCTTTTCTTAGAACTCTATGATATCATCTATATGATCTGATGATGAGGACTATGTCTTAGAATTGGTAGAATTATGCCACATCTACTTTAGGTGGCCAATTGTATCTGCTCATTGAAAAGTGACCTTGATGATACATGAGACACGTCTCCCTATGATCACATTTACATCTACATTTATTCTAGCTTGAACTTGGGTCCATTCTATAAATGGAAAACCAATCTCAGATCATTGGTTTTCACACAATCATATCATTTATAAAAAACATAAAAATTATTTGACCTTGCTTCATAATCTCTGGTCTCTATATTAGGTCCAAACAACCTATTTACTTATATGGAGCTCTACTATAAATGTTTGGTCCCACTGGTTCGATCTAGATCATATTCGAGCTCTGGTTCTTTTATATTTACATGCTTGAGTCAAAAACTACTCTGTTGACATTTGTTAAAAATGTCTAGGTTTGCCTTTGTTTTATTGGTCATCAAAAACTAACTCAACCCATTTTATTGTGCCCAACTATCCTTATTCTTATTAGTCCCATAGATTCTATTGACTCTACTCACACTGTTAGATCTTTATTATAGGAATGCATGTGAGTCCTTGATTTCTTGCTAGAAGATCCCTTTGACATTTTGACCTGATCACATATCATCAAATAAATATGTACATCCTCATACACACCATAGATCTCCTTGGTCCCATTTTCCTATTACTTCTTGCACTCTATCAGATCATTAGTATGATGGAATTTTGATCATTGATTTAGCTAAGACTCATACTTTTATTAATGAACATGCACCATTAGATCTTGGTAATCTTCAAACCGTTTAAGGACCTTTTGAACTTGAACATTTACTTACCATGGCTTAAATTTAACATTCACATGAACATCTTATTGAGTTATTAACTTCACTCATGTCGCTACATCTTTGCTTAGATTGAATGCAGACTATTGATCTTGAACCCATTTGAATATAAATAGCTATTTACCATGGCTTGAACTTTAATGTCTATGTGAATGTATATGATGTCCACATCCTAGACTTTTTGAAATTAAACGGTTATTTCTTGTAGCCTAAAATTTACATTTGTACAACTGTCTGGATCACAAATTCCATGAGTTATTTCTTTTGGACCTTTTATTTAAATTTTTATTTAGGGCACCTTATTTTAAAAAGACCCTTTGGAACCCTCGAACTGGACCATTTTATTGATAAATCACCCTTTGAGAAAATTATATAGGGTACTTTGTTGAGAGAACAACCCCTCAGGACTTTGTCTGTGGCACTTTCTTGAAAGAAATGGCCCTTCAAGATTTTTGTTTGGCCAACCTCATTGAATATTTACCCTTAAAATTTTCTACTCTGGACCACTTTCTTGTAGAATGACCCTTCGGGAAAATTGTTTGAAACACTTTCCTAAGAAAAGACCCTTCAGTAATAGTGTTTTGGCCACTTCATTGTAGAAAAAGTACCCTTAGGAAAATTTGTTTGACCACTTTGTTGTAGAAAGACCCTTCAGAAAAATTATTCAGACAATTTTCCTAAAATAAATCATCCTTAGGATTTTACTTCAGACAAAATATCTAAGAGAATTTACACTTAGCTTTTTTTGATGTGGACAATTTCTCTAAAATAAATAGGTCTTCAGTAAAATTATTGCAAAACAATTTCCCTAAAAGAAATCTATCTTCATCTTTTGCTTCAAACATTTTATCCAAAAGAATTCATGCCTTTGGAAACTTTGTCTTGGATAATTTTTATGAAAGAATTCAACACTTAGTCAAATAAAAGGTCTAAAAGAATTCCCAAGTAAAGACTTAGCCCAAAAAGGTTTTATACTTAGATTTTACTTGAAATGTTGCTTGATCCTTGAAGGCTTATTATAACTATGAAAATATTAAGCTTGTGTAGACCTGTTCTATGAACTTGAACTTCTTGGTTTCACCATGAATCCTACTCATATGATCTTCCTCTTTTATCATTAGATCCTCCTCTCAATTAGGAACATTTCTTAGTCCTTGAAAGCTCTGTATGTAGGCCAAAAAATGGCCAATATTTACTAAACATAATAGCTTCTACAAATAACAAGTTTGGTTAACTCTATGATAGTTTTCATTTTAATAGTACATTAGTTTTGTGTGACAACTTCATCTTTGAGTTGTGTTTTATTTAAAGACTAATGTATTGTTTATAATGAATAATGAAGACTTAGAATTTGTTTTTCTACTCAAGAATTATCTCTACAAATTTATTATGTTTTTGAATTATTGCACTTTTTTAATTCATCATAATAGATCTCTTGAATATTTGTTGGAGGTTTTTGTTTCTCGATAGGAGGAATAATCTGATGACTTACCCTTTTCAACCTCTTTAGTTTTACACTATTTCTTAAAGTGCCCAATTTTACCATAGCTCCAACATTTCCTCATAGGTCTTCCTGGAGGTTTAGTTATACCTCTTTACTTTGTATTTTCATCCCTTGACTTGTTTTTATTTATTTACTGAGGATGACCTCTCATAAAAAGGCATCATTTGTTTGATAATTATAAATGTTCACCTTATTTCCTCTAATAGCAGAGTTGTGACTACATCATCAAGCTTTAATGTTAGATGCAATATTACCAATGGCAATAACAAGATTATCCCATGAATTAAGAAAATAACATAACAACATAAAACACTTTTCTTCTTTATCCATTTTAATCTTGACTTAAAGTATCTAACTTACCATAGTGTTCAACATATTTAGATGATTAGTCACAAATTCATCATCATTCATCCTTAGAGAATACAACCTTTTTCAAAGAAAATGTTTGTTCAATTGGACTTTGTTTGATACAAAGTGTTTAACCTTAAATTTTAGATTGGGGAATCTAGGGTTAAAGGGGTAGAGATAGCCTAAGGCATAAGGATGGTAGACTATCTATAAAGCAAGCCAATTAATTGTAAAACTCAAATAATCATATATTGAATTTATTATGATAAAATATGCTAAAAATAGAAAGTAAAACTATGATATATAATTTAATGATAATAAAATAAAGATACTTAGCTAGTTTTGATGTTACTATATATTTGGATCTAAAATAAGTAGAAAGTAGACTAGATCTAAACTCTAGTCAATCGCCTAATTTTAGAAATTATACCTCTATAACTATAGACACTTGCATTGACCTAGGATGGTTGTGTTAACACTACTATCTAGATTAGATGTAGGTATCTAGTATGGAATACCTATTGAAATTATATGTGACCACTTGGATGCTTCTAAGTTCTGTGTCACCTTCACTCTGGTGCATTCAGATCTTGTTCATGGATTGTCATCCCTTATCAAATGATAAATCCTTAGTTATTTATTCATAGTGGATATGGAAAAAATGGGTTAGTTCACATATGGTGTCGAGCTACCAAAAATACCCATCTATCAATGAGTGATACTTACATAGCCAATACTCTAAATAGAGCCTTAGTTTTTTGTAATTCTCCCCTACATGTTAGTTTATGTGTGTATTATGCAATATGTGATAAGCAATTATATAGAATGACCTAGCTTGTAACTTAGAAAATGTGGCTCATGGATTGCTCCTTAAGTAATTCAGACCTATAAATATATTTTCCCTATGAGTGTTATGGAAATAGGAGAAAATAGGGAAGCTTTACTCATTTGAGTGTTTTCTGGTCTATGTTAGGTGAGGAATGAATGAGGATTGATCTTATATTTATATCAATCCCTTTAGATAATATATTACATTAAAGAACTTAAGATGATGATATTAATTCATTTCATTTGCAAATTGGATGACTTTAGGTCATTAGACACTTGCATCAAAATAGAACACTTGCATCAATGTAGGTATCTGACTAGGACACAAGTGTTTTGGTAGTTGCAAAATAGGTGCAGGTCCAAAACTTTCAGATATGGAAGATAAGCATGTTTATAGCATTTTGGGAAAGATATAAGGCTTAGGTCATTAGAATGACATTGGTTAGACTAAGAGATAATAAATTAAGCACAAAGAGATAGTGTGTGTGAGTCTTTTGTTAGTAAGAAAGGTCTAAAAGCTAAAGGTACATCCATGATGCATATTTTCCAAGTGTAAAAGACTTAAGTGATTCTTTAATTTAGTAATGTGTTTTAATTATTTAGGACTTAGTGAATGTAAATCCTATGTTGTTAAGGGGGCTAAGTATAATAAATCAGAGTAGAAATATGCAATAAATACAACCACTCATTTGTAATAGAATTGACTTAATTTGACATTCTTAAAAATAGTAATAAATAATTTAAATAAGTACTTAGTTATAAAATGATTGAAATGAGAGATCTAGAGGTTGGAAACTGAAACTGAGGTTGATCTAAGTGTCACAAATAAGATCCAAGTGTCAAAATAATTTATGGATAGTAGTGCCCTATTTGGATATTAGAACCATGTGGCACTAGTGTCCCTATTTTGGTAGTATTGTCCTTTATACAAAACTATTATGAGCTTCTAAGTGTACCTATGTCTGGGTCTACCAAGTCTATTCCTATGTGCATGAGTTCAAAATTTTTGTAGATGACTTATTCTGATTGATTTTATGTGTAAACCCTAAACCTCCATGTTGTTAGGGCATACAATTAACACAATTATTAAAGTGTGTTATTAGTGGGGTAGGCTAGGCATCCTCAACACCTCATTGTGATAAGAGTTTCCTACATACTAATACTCTGAAGAGGGATCAAGCTCGATGTAGTTTTCCCCACCTAAGTGTTGTTGGCCAATTTTTGGCCCACATACCAAGTTTTTGAAATAGGCTCAATGTGGCAAAAATGAAGGGTCTGACTAAGTATTCATGGTTTCTTAGCCTTCACAAGTTTAATCATAAACCTAGAAGATCCCACAGACTAAAAGGGCTAAGTGCAAAATCTCTTATTCAGCTAAGTCTTTACTTGTTAATTCTTTCAAACTTTGTATGGAGACTAAGTAAAAGAAATTATTTTGGACTTTTTTTTTCGAAACAATTTCTAAAAGGTAATTTTAAATTCCCTAAAGGAAATGGCACTTACAAATTCCAAAAAATATCTTTTCTCAGGGAAAAGGGTTCATTTACAAAGTTCTAAAGGGTACTTTCCTTTTGGAAAAAGGATTTCTTGAAAATTTGAAGGTTCATTATTTTTTCATGAAGGTATTTTTTAAATATCCAACACTCCATTTCAAAAATCTAAAGGGTATGTTCTTTTTGAGAAGGATTCTTTTCAAAAATCCTGAAGGAATTTTTTAAAGGACACTTTTCCTTCGAGAAAATTGTTTGAGACAATTTTTTCAAAGGCAAATTTCTTTCAAAACTTTTGTCCCAAAGCAAAAGACTTTTACCAAAGCCGAAGGGCATCTTCCATAAGCCAAAGGCACTTAATTTTTTTCTGAAAGGCACTTAGCAAGAAGTCTAAAGGTACTTTTTCAGAAAAGTGCCCAAGAACAAAGCTGAAAGGTATTTTTAAAAAAGTCAAAGGAAAAAATTTCAAAGGAATTCCTTCGAGAAGAAGTGCTAAAACAAAAAAAAACCTAAGGACCATTTCTCAAATGTTGAAGGGTATTTTTATTTCAAGAAGGGCACTTCTCGAGGAAAAGAGGGCACTTATCAAAACCTGAAGGGTCCTTTCCTTTTAGGAATGATGTTTTCAATATTTTCAAGGGGACATTTTTTAAAAAAAAGTTGAATAACTTAAGGGAAAAGCCTGGAAGAAAAGGCCAAAGGAAATTAGGAAAATTATTCGAAAGAAAAAATACAAAGACATGATTTCCTTTGAACAAATTATCTATCGAAAAGTGCATAATGAAGAAATTAGAGCACAATGGGCCTAAAAGAAAGCAAAAGTCTATGAGAATTGGCCTAGATGAGATCCAATGGAGTGAGATTAGGTCAATGGTTAGCAAATTTGAAAGGCTATTTAATTAAGGACAAGTGACATTGGCACATTCAACTGGAAAAGAGATGGATGGTTCATAGGAGTCCAAGATCAGTAGATCAATGGAGAGAGGGCAAGCCTAAAGGGTGGTGGGACTAGGCAGATCAATGACATAGAGTAAAACATTAGATCCAATGGCAAGGGAGATGCAAGGAGCTCAAGTAGACTCGAGTTAGACCAAATGCATTAAAAGGGCCAAGTGTTGCTAGTAAGGCTCTATGGAGGGAAAAATAAGCTTTGTAAACCTAATAAAGATCAAAAGAAGCTATGTAATCTATAGACTTACATCAACATAAATGGATACAATAAAATCAATGTCCTTAGATTGGTTTTACATCTATAAGAAAGATCTAGTCCAAGTTTCAAAGCAGGAGCTAGTGTATGCAATTAATGGAGAGGCCCTCATCCTTTAACATGGCCATCATCTCTGACAAATAGCCACTCAATGTAAAAGTAGCATGGGTCATTCTAGATTAAAATATATGGGTATTTCATCCTTATACATGTAGTTTATGCAAAATGAGGGAGCATGCCAAGTTTTTAATGCAAGGATCAAATCATTCACACTTGGCAGAGACATGCAGTTACCTATGACATAGCTCTCTCAGCTCCAAAAATGGGAGACTTGAATGAATGAGGGTCTTGAGGAAATTTGTATAAATATTAGGTGGTTCATCTCATAATCAAGGAAATTGCATGGTTTGAATGTAAAAGAGCTCAAGGACAGTATTGGTGGTTACAGCCATTGATGACCCCCCTCTCCATTTTCTCATGAATCCCCCTCTTCTCTCATCATTTTCTATTATATATAAAGGCTTTTGAGCCAAAAAATACATCCCTCAACTGGTGATAGAGTTACTCTATGAAAATCACCTTGTAACACTCTCTTAACGAAATAAGATGAATTTTTTTATTCTAGTTTGAAGCTAAGTATACATTATTAGAGATTTAATTTATAGATGTATGTCCCTTTTCATCATCTATAAATTCTCCACGTATCTTGCATTAATTCTTTTGGTTCCTTATAGGTTGTGTGAAGTGTCAAACGTTGGTGCCTTATTGAGGTGTCATGAGCTTGTAGTGTCTCATACAGACCTATTTCCTTATGTCTTTCAAATTGTAGGGTTTTCCTTCAACCTTCACACAAAATAATTACACTTGTAGCATTGAGATAGGATCAAATTAGTCAGTGTCTTATTTGAATTCATTAGTAGTCATTAAGGCTCCCAGGCTGAAGTGGATCATTCCATATTTGATGCATCACCATCCTTAGCTTAGATTTCCCTTTTATGTTATCTTTCTTTCCCTTTTCCTTAGTTAGTGGTAGGTTTTAGTATGGGAAAAAATCCAAAGTGAAGCATCAAAGGAGCTAGACTCATTAAAAATCCTAGAGGTTCGATCTCGCTACAGGATACCCATAGCCTAAAGTTATTCCAATATTGTAGCTAGGAGTGACAGAACCTAAAAAACTCTCCTACAAGGGTGCAATTCTAGCCTACAACAAGTGCTAGTGAAATTATAAGTGTAGCTAGTATGAATGTTGGCTTGAGTTCTTTAAATGTGCTTGAGAATGGAAACCTAAGTAATATAATATTAAGAATGTTGTAGACAGTTTTATGTAGAAGTAGGGCAAAATAAGGATTGATAACATTGATTGTGCATAACTTGTTCTGAGTTTATTTGTGTAATTTGCATCTAATTTCCATCTAGTGATTAGAGTACTAAAATTATATATATATATATATATATATATATATATATATATATATATATATATATATATATATATATATATAATTCTAGTGCTAGTGTGGGTCTTAAAAGAGGTCTAGGTTGACCCTAGGTGGTCTTTGATTTGAAAATATATCTATTGATAGAAAATATGATGGAAAAAGACAATAGCATAAAAATTGGGACATTAGCACCAAGAGGAGCTACTATCCCTATTATGGTTCTAGTGTCTAGGTGGTAGAACCTAAGGCACTAAGGTTCATGATGTCAAGATGAGGATCTAGGACTGCTTTAGGGATCTTTAGGGATGCTTATGGCTGGCACAAAGGCTAGATAAGTGTCTAATAGGCCCTAAGATAGGTTTAGGGCTAAGCTAGGGATGGGTGGTCTCAAATAGCACTCTTATCCCTCAAATGTCATATTTAGGTTATTACATTTCCCCCCTTTTATTATTTAAATGCATCAAAGTGAAATGACTAGGATAAAGGAAAAAAAGGCATACTTGGACTTACCCAAGAGGTGAATCCATGCTCCTTTGTGTATCCTACACGTGAAACATGCATAGATCAGTCCTTACTTAAGAGATATCAAAAATAATGATAAAACTAAGTAAAGAGATCAGAGATAGGAAATGAATGAATACACCTCATTGGGTATGTGAACCAATGCATAAACTTGTTAACAACCTATGTTTGTGCATGTGGATAGTGATCAATCAATGAATAGCTTAGACTAAAATGATGGCTTGCTCAATCCCCATGTGTAGGTGGCTCAAGAAATCAATTTGGTTTTGACTCCATCATTGCCCACCCCTGCTTGGTGGATCATGACTTTGGAATAGATTGGATTGGACTGATGGTGTGTCCAACCCTCTCATGTAGGTGGCTCAATAAATCAAGTATATTGTGACTCCATTATTTCCTACCCATGTGTAGAAAATGCATCTAAAACTAAAACTATGTAATGTAATTGGAGATGTGTAACTATGTATGTTAGCTCTACAGCCACTTAGGAATATTATGTAGTTTTGGGCCACTCAGGAATGCCAACCACTACAGATGGAGTAAGGCATGAATCTAGTGTGTAACCTAGAATATGGTGTTTGATTGGTATAATGTTGAGAATGACATGGAGTTTTTCATTCCATCTGATCAACCAGTTTATAAGTGAGCATACCAAAATAATGTGCCATGCACATGCCCCCAAATTTGATATCTGAGTATATGGATTTTGGACTGAGTCATAATAATTTTTATTTGATCATCTAAACTAAAATGATAATGATCATACCATACATGATGCCCCTAATCTAAGTAAATTGGAATGAATCTAACCTAAATTGGGCCAAAACTATTAATATGTAATTGAACATGTGCAAATGTGGATTGTACTTAATAAATTTTTCTATTCAAGTTAGAATTTTTTGAAACTGAGGCTACTAGATAGTAACACCATATCTTGGATAGTAGCACTATGTGGCACTAGTGTCCCCATTTGGGCACTAATGTCTAATTGTTCTAATTTTTTTGAATTATAAATTATCTCTATGTCACTATTTCCCACTATGTTTTCTTAAGTCTGATTTCTACATTTTGTGTCTATCTACTTAAAATTGTACTATGAGTGCATTCAGATAGCTTTATATTTGTGACAAACACTTGTGGATGCCACTATTTTGAGGGGACTTATTGAATCTATACAATAACTAACCTTAAAATAAAAAGCTCTACAAAATGCGTGTTAGCCAAAGTATATATAATATTTGTGTAATAAACCAATATAATGTGCATACATAACATCAGAATAGAAGATAATTTGAGCATAAGTTTATAGTGTGAGATGTATGTTAGGTCTAGAATTCACAAGGCTATCAAGATAGATACAACAATGTATATGAATAGTAAATATGAGTAATAACTAAGCAGCTACCTAGGGGTATGGGGCATGATGTCCATCATGGTACCCAAGTAGGAAGGGGACATGCATGAGGTCCCTCATAAAATCTAAAAATGGAGTGTGTAACAAGTAAGAGACAAGTGTCATGGCCATGATACATATAATAAAAAATACATACAACACACATGAGGCACTTAAAGTAGGCCAAGGGGCAAAAATACAAGGGATATGGACACATGTCACTAAATCTGAGAAAGCAAGACATATAAGGACATGTTCAAATATCCACATACACAAAGAACTGGCAAGTTATCTTAGAGCCACATAAAAGGACATGTTCAAATGTCTGCATACACAATCATGAAGGCACACACAAGGACATGGGCACATGTTCAATGCATACATATAATGAAAATAAGTGATGTAGATCCATAAAGTAATGACATATTCAAATTTATTTTAATATAAGAAGCATAGAAATACAATCAAGTCTAAACTAGGAAATCTAGAAATGAAATTATGCATGAACATGTGGGACAAATCTATATAAGAACTAAGATGTACATAATTTTGAGTCTAAATAAGTAGTAGTCAGAAAAAAATTTGAGTAGGTGTAGGTTAAAAAGATATAACCTAGTAATTGAAACTATGTATAATATGCCCCCAAATGGGTGAATGTATCAAATGAAGAACCTATGTATCTATGTATATGCCCCCAGTGTGTAGATAGTAGAAATTTTGGATCAATGTAGTGGACCTGAGTCCTATAACAATTTATGAACACTCGACAAGAACAAGTGAAGCATGTATGTATGATAAAAACTGACTATAATAAGATAACTAGCATATGTGGTGTCTAGAAAATATAAGAAGTGTAAACATGGCAATGCATATAATCTATAATTTTGTATTGTTTGAGTAAGTATTTGAATTTTTTGTGTTTTGACATTTTATATTGTTTTTTATATTTTATCGATGTAAGCTATGTATAAGTAACATAAAAATGAAACTATATACAATGAGCGATAAATAAGGAAAGTATCTACGAGAAGGGAGGAACATACTAACCAATGAATCTCATGGGAGACTCACTATCAATGTGGCATGTGTTAACTAAAGGAACAATGATCATGCATGTTGTATGAAAAGGTAATTAAGGTCCCAAAACCTATTATACTGAATGATCTATAACTGGCACTGCCTATGAAGTGGTGCTAGGAATCCATGGAATTGACTATGGTATCATGTGAACTATAGTGGTCTTAGGGACCCATCTAGGAGAAGATGTTATAGTTAGAATAGGTCCCTTATGCTAAGAACTCTAAGAACTCAATAATATTGATCTTGAGAGAAGAAAAGGAGTAGAGGGAGGCCCTCTAGAATCTGCAATATAATTCTGATATAGGGGTCTATCTAATCATTATCTTCATGGGATAGTATGCATATGTGGTATCACTATAGGAGTAGACCTCACCTACATTGGTGGATCCACTTAATAATGTGGTGTACTGATAGGAACTATGCTTAGAAATATAACTGGTAACTATGGTGTGACTTCCTATGGGATAGATAGAGGATACTCATATGAAAGACCCTCAATGATGATCCCCTAATTAGCATGTATATATTTGAGGCATATGATCATAGTTTTTGTATCCATGGCCTACCCAATAACATGTCAAATGTGCCACTAGGTACTATTAAGAAATTAGTGGCCACATGTGCTGGTCTAACCTATAGTAAAAGTACAATCTCCCCAATGAAGCTCTAAACATCGACACTAAAACCATCATTAATTGTGTTAGTAAGATAAATATCTTACTTTGAGTTCTCCAAATGTTATAAAAGTGTGTTAGTGCTCATATTAATACTTGACCTATTTTCAAACATAACACTTTGTATAAGATGATGATCAATGTAGGCTTGTATAAGGAGTGCATATAAATCTGAATTATCATCAACAATCTCCTATT
This sequence comes from Torreya grandis, assembly GCA_037957365.1. Taxonomy (NCBI): domain Eukaryota; kingdom Viridiplantae; phylum Streptophyta; class Pinopsida; order Cupressales; family Taxaceae; genus Torreya; species Torreya grandis. Next base: position 2,453,593 of record JARHVA010000468.1, on the reverse strand, counting down.
TTGAGAAAGTGATTAGTAGTCTAGCCAGTATTGTCGTATGATACACACCAATGATATTGTGTAGGGGGTGTGATCCTTTCTAGTAGTGTGATAGGATATTGGTGGTGGATGTGCCTGATATGTATAATGAAAACCTAAGGTGTCACCTATCTCAGTAGATGTATGCTTTAGAAACATATCTAAGAATATTTTCAATGCTTTATGTTTTATTTGTTGAATTTTGGGTGCCTCTATGGGTGTACCCACATCAATTATGTTGGCCTCTATCAAATCTTGTATTTTATGTTTCAATGTGATGCATTAGTTTTTAGTATGTCCTGGTGCCCTATGATAGTCATAGAATGCATTGGAATCATAGATCTTTGGAAGAGGTCATGTCATATCAACCTCTTTGATGGGAGGGAGAGATATGACATTGCATTCCAAGAGCTATTGTAAAACACATGCTGGAAATTTTAGAAGTTTGGTGAAAAATCTCCATAAAAGAGCCAATAAAACCAAGCGAGGATATGGCTCTGAAGCTATGTTAACTATGGCCTTTGCATCACTCTTATCTTCAATGGTCATTACTTTCTATGGTGACTTACTATAACTCTTAGTAGTTGATTCTGATCCACTTGTATATTTTAATTTTCCCATATAGAGAAGCTTGAATTCCCTTTCTTTCACTATATGGCATAAATCTGTGAAGGTTGGAAACTTCTTGAACAAGATAGCTTCATGCAATGTTGGTAGTAGGCTTTATTTGAATATGTCTTAGATCTCTCTATTTGCCATGGGGCTAGTCATCTTTGCCAATATAGTTTTATATTGTAAGACATATTTTGAAATAGGCTCAGTGGATTTTTGATTTAGTTGTGCTACTTGAGAATATAAGATCTTATCATTGATGTTAATTGAGAAGTGTGCTAAAAACATATCTGCCATTAGATTAAATGCAATGATAAATTGATTCAAAAGATCATAGAACCATTGTAAGGCATAGTCCTTAAGACTACATGGGAAAAACTTAGTAAGGAGACAATAATTGGATACTTAGTCCAAACATGTTGTATGTAAAGCTTGTATATGGTGCTCTGGGTCACCCTTACCATCATACAAGTCAAGCTTATGTGCCACAAATCTGGATGACAAAGGAGTTGTCACTATGTGATGTGCCAAAAGTGTATGTAAAATAACATGAAAATAAAAGGCATATGTTGGCCTAGTAGCTCCTTGCTCAAGATGTAACACCTTAAACTATAGATATTAAATATCATGCATAAGTTATTGTACATTTAGAGAGGAAGAACTGGCCATAGAAGGTGTAGTTGCCATTAAAGGTTGTTGAGTTAAGATAGGTTGTTGTACAAGCTGAGTTGCCCCCAAAGTAGGTGTAATAATGTTGTTATCTAGGAGAGTATAAGATTGACCATTATTTGATTTGTTCTTTATTTCTATTGTGAAATTTTAAAATATGTGCATGATCATGGGGATATTCATAAAGTCTATCTCTGAAACTCTATTAAATCTCATCCTTATTGACTATAAGATTTTCATTGTTAAGTGGAGGGAGAGTGTCATGATTCCCCTCTTGTATATCACTTGATATTGATTATATAGATCATCTTTGGATGTATTATCATTGAAGTCCACATAAACAAGGTTTGAAAGATCAATGATGGGAGTTGTAACTGGTCCTTTATCCATGGTATAAGCTTGAACGAAAGGAATCTGTGTATGCTCAATAGGAATGCCACTAATCTTAACACTTCTTCTTAAGGGAAGAGAGATACCTTTTTTAGATGACATATAGTAAATAAAGTGAAAGGGGGATACTAAAATAGAATTTATGAAATATAGAAATCTTAACACAGCCAATGAAAATAGGAAAAAGCAGGATACAAACCCTAGTAGCTTCTAGGGTTAGAGTTTGAGTAGTGTATGAAGCAAGTCAAGTTCATCAAATGTTTTAACTATTTAGGACTTAGTGAATGTAAATCTTATGATGTTGAGGGGGATGAGTATAGTAAATCATGGTAGAAATATGTAATAAATACATCCACTAATTTGTAATATAATTGACTTAATTTGACCTTTTTAAAATAGCAATAAATATTATAAATAAGTACTTAGCAAGAAAATGACTGAAATGGTAAATTTGGAGGTTGAAAAGTAAGATAGAAGTTAATCTGAATGTCGTGAATAGGATCTAGGTGTCAAAACCCATCATGGATAGTAATACCCTAGTTAAATAGTAGTGTTATTTATTTTTAGTATCCTTATTTTGGTGGTAGTGTCCTCTATACATAATTTTTCTAAGTTTCTAGGTGTACCTATGTCTAGGTTTGCCAAGCCTATTCTTATGTGCATGAGTTCTAGATCTTTGTAGATGACCTATTTTGATTGATTTTATATGTAAACCCTAAACCTCCATATTGTTAGGGCATTGAATTGACATAATTAGTAAAGTATGTTGTTAATGGGGTAGGTTGGATATCCTCAACACCTCGTTATAATGATAATTGCCTACATACCATTACTCTAAAGAGGGATCAAACCCGATGTAGTTCTCCCCACCTAAGTGTTGGTGCAAGTACAAGTGTAGCTATTATGAATGTCGATTTGATTTCTTTGAATGTGATTAAGACTAGAAACTTGAGTAATCTAAGCTTAGGAATATTGTAGATGATTGTATGTATAAGTAGCTTATAATAGGGAGTGATAAGCTTGATTGTGCAAGTGTAGATAGTATGCAAAAGTAGTGTAAGTGTAGCTAGTATGAATATTGAATTAATAACCTTAATTATGAAAACTTCTTATGATTTTGTTTATGTCATTTGCATTTTATTTCCATCTAGTGGTTAGAGGGCTAAAATTCATATATGTATATACTATTATGGTTCCTGTGCGAGTCTTAAAAGAGGTCTAAGTTGACCCTAAGTGGTTTTTGATTTGAAAAGATATTCATTTGTAGAAAAATGAAGGAAAAGGATAATAGTGCTAAAATTAGGACATTAGCACCATGGGGTGCTACTATACCTATTATGGCACTAGTGTCCAGGTGGCAGAACTTGAGGCACTAAGGGCCAAGATGTCAAGATGAGGGTATGAGACTAATTTAGGGATGTATAGGGATGCATGTGGCCTACACAAAGGCTAGATAATTGTCTAAATAGGCCCTAATATAGGTCTAGGGCTAAGCCAAGGATGGGTGGTCTCAAATATCACTCTTAGCACTCAAGTGTCATTTTTAGGTGATTACATAATGAAATCACTAGTTTAAAGGAAAATAAATATGTACTTGAGTGTGTATAACACGCCTTCTCTTTTCTTGAGTCCAACTTAAGTGTTTTATTTGTGACTATCCTATAACGAAGAGTATGTTATAGTATATAATCAATGTATATAATCTAAAATTGAAATAATTGAAATGATTAAAATTGAAAGAGAGCAAGGTTTAAGACTGCCCTTGTGTATCAATGCAACTACCTTATCTTTTAGAAATTTTATTTGGAAAGATGTGTCATTATGAATCACTAAAATTGAGATTAGGAAAAATATAAAATTTGTAAAATGCATATATCTCAAGAGATTAAGATATTAGAGGACACATGACCCCATCCGTTGAAAAAATGTGAGTTACCACCTGATAGTTGATATTATCTCAACCATGAAAACCAATCACACTAATAACCTAGTAAACATGAGTGAACCAAGTCAACTCACACTAAAAATTTGGTGAGGTTGCATGATGTGATAAAGTCCAACCTATAAACTTGTCAATAATGAGTGATTTAATAACCTAAATCATACAAAAACTGAACCAACTACTATAATAGATTCACTCAATACACTATAAAAGTCCAACCTGGTGGGTAATGATAGTCCCAAGAAGTGTTTTAAAATTTTAAATTGATTTGATTTTGTAATTTAGGTTCCCTTTGCATAGCATATGCACCTTAGATATGTATCATGTTGAAACTATGTATAAAAATGGTATCAATATATAGAACTATACCACAAATATGTATATGAACCATATAATTATGAATTTAACAAATTTAAAATTGTGTAAATGTGGAGAACATGTTTCTAAAACATGCCCCCACTACAATCTAAATCTGAGAACTAGTGTAAGTGCCAATGTCGAGGACATGTTTCTAAGAGATGCCCCTATTATAATCTAGGTATGTTAAATATTGAATAAGTGTGGAGAACATGTTTATGAAACATGGACACACTAAATAGAGAACATGTTTTTAGAACATGCCCCCTCTACAAGTTGGATCTATGAAGTAATGTGGAAGACATGCCTCTATTAAAATCCCCTATTAATATGCCCCCCCTTTTAAGGTGAGGGGAAGTAGAAATTGGTAGTTACCTTACCTCAAAAGTATAAGATAATCATGGAAACTATGAATGTACCATGTAGCATATATAAGAAACATGTCTAGGTAGATATATCATTGAATCAAAAATAATGTGATCACACCAAGTCTTAAGATGTTTGATGTCAATCATGGCTACATTTAGATAGTAACAATACAAGCTCAACAAGCAATCAAACACACACAAAAGAGCACTCAAAATCAAATCAAAATATAGTGTTCCAATGAGACTTCAAACAAGGGGCATGTTCAAATGTTTTACAATCAAAGGGACATGCCTTAGTTAAATGTCCACAAAAGCAAAAATGACATATTCAAATGTCAACATACAAAAAATAATGACATTAAAATGTCAAAGAGCTAAACAAAGGCATGAGGGATGGAAAAAATGGATTATATTCAAATGTTTAAACAATCAAGATAATATTAAGGTAATACACTCAATAAAGTGCATGAATGAAAGCATAAGAAACTATCATAAACATAGCATACTAGTCCATGGATCATATGTGTTAGCAAAAAATGTTAAGTACATAGCATATCAAGTACATTTCAAAATATATAATCATGGAAAAAGGCATGTGAAAGTATATAAGCTCAAAAATGATAATGTAAAATGACCATAGAAAGATAAAACCTAAGTGTATCATGATCAAATAAGCGAATGCCTACATGACATGAGTAGAGGGAAGGCCCAACATCTAAAAGTGCATAGATCATATATTTATGCATCATAGTATCACACTTAAAATATGTGTGAAACAAATGTGTATATAAGAAATAATAATATTCTATCTACCAATATGGAGCCAACAACATATATGATAAGGAGCCAATAGAACATGTAAACGCTGAAAATATTTTTGGATTTTTGAAGTTTTTGATTTTTTTTGTATCTTTGGAATATGTGAAATCTTGTAACCTTAAGTTGGATCCCTACATTATTTTAATCATGGTTGGATAAGTTTAAATGGTACATATCATGTTCCTCCTCATGTTTTACATGTGTAATTGAATAACCAATGCTATAATTTAGATTATGGATCAATTTTTCTTCATGAGAAAAAAAAATACCTTTTTGATTTTGGTCAATTTTTCCTTCCATTTGATATAACCAAAGAGTGCCCAATGTAAATGCATATGAATATTTTTTGGCATAACCCAAACCCATGTTTAAATCACTTTAGGACCACAAGAAATTAGTATTTTTATGTTTCTTGAGGAGTCTTTCCAACCTCCTTTGCTTTGTAAGTCTTTTAGATCAAAGTCGAGCTATTGAATGTGTCTTATATTGCAAGTAGTTTTTGATTGTGTAGGATCAATATGATTATGCCAAAAGTAAGCACCACCCATGAATAATGTGTTTGTTAAATCTTGTTGATGTGGATTATTTTTTTATTATTCACCTTGGGGTTTTTGCATAGGATGTGGACCTTGGATTGGTCCCATATTGAGTAAAATTTGTAGAGCTCCCATATAAAGATTATGAACTCCACATTTTTGTTCATAATGTCTGTTTGGTAATTCATCTCCCTCCTTTGTATGAGGAATAAAACTTTGGTATTTAGAAGGGGATATTTTAAGATCTTTTGGGTGATTAAGTATGAGTGAAGCATATCTATGCACACCCACATATAAATGGGTAAATGACTCATATTATTTATGAAATGGTCTTTCTTTTGATGGAGAAAGAAAACCTCTACTAAAAGTAAATTGTAATTCCAAATCTAAAGGTCTAAATGTTATCCCATATGATGTACTTGTTTTATAAAAAGTTATTTTGTCTTAGGTAATTCTTGGTTTATTATAACCAAATGTAAGAATGGGATACTCCCTTTGTGCTCAAAATTTGAACACTTGACTATGCCAGCATCAATCCACATATGGTGCAGGCCTTATGAGCTCACCCAAAGTATAGTTGAGAAGGAAATAGGGCCCACATTGGGCTATTTATGCCATGGCACAAAACTTCAATTATGGAACTTGATCAATATAATGAAAGCTTTAGGTAGATCCATAAGTACAAGCCTTTTGTGGACTAAGCCTAGTGTCATATGGGTGCAAGCCTTTTATGGGCTAATCCTAGTGTCATATAGGCACATGAAGGGTCAAAATGTTGCTTTCACTCAACCTAATCATGCTATAAATGTGATCTTAAGAAGGATAAGAACACATGGTGTAAAACCTATACTCATTCTCTATACAAAAACTTGGTGATGTCATAGAAGTTTATAGGGACTCCATTAAATGTGTGAACAAGTAACATGCATGAACATTACTTGATAGAATTACATTGAGATTATGACATTACATCCATTATACATTCCATTATTATCATAAAAATATGCATAAACCAACACATTATGTGTTAATGCAACAACTTCCATCATTAATTATAGTTCAAAATAGAATATATGTTTAGATCATAATAATAAACAACATAGAGGCTCATAGGCAAGCTTGGGCACATACAAATGGAGCCTTCATGGCTTCCTTACTCTTCCTAATACTAATGGTTATCAAATCAATGTCTACCAAGGAATTATTTCATCAAAGCTCCACTATAATTCTTTGACTCCTCTACTTCGTCTAGCTCTAACTCTTTAAATAGCTTTTAGGATCATCTTTGCTAGAGTGGAAGGTACATGTTGAGTGTTGAGTTGGAGCTTGGTCATCATAACCATAAATTCCATGACTCCATGAAGTCTATGTTATAATCACCACATCTTGCCAATCCTAGAAGATGCCCTAAAAATCTAAGAGATAATTATCCACCTACCAGCTGGTGCAAGATATGCATTGCACCCTCCAGCTAGCATAAAAATGCCAAAAGGCCAACCATTATACAAAATGATTCCTTTACCCATAGGTGGATGTTGATTTTGCATGAATCCTTTACTTATCAAGTTATGGGACAAACATTACCCCATATAAAAACTTTATTCCATCCTTTGACTAGGCTATTAAGCTCTTGGGAGCATAGAACTCGGGTGCATTCTCCTTGAGTTCGATGTTGAAGTCTTCAAAGCCCTTAATAGTGAGTTTGATTTATTCAATGGCACTATCTATCTTGGAAGATGTAGTAATGAGTGAAAGCACATTAATTTTATCCATCTCCTTTCTGAAGGCCTCAACATTGTCATGATCCTTATCCATACTCCCATATAAGATTGTTCCTTGTTTATAGGACTTAGTCTGTAGAATGTAGAAGAGTGATCCTAGGTTTTGCTCTTGATCCTTAATATGGTTGTTAAGCATAATGACACTCCCCATGATTTGCATCTACTCTAAAAATTATTTTTGGAGGTAGTGTGGATGCTTCTTTGTTGGATGTGGGGCTTGTCAATTCCTCTATAACCTGAAGTGCAGTGGTCATGCCACTTTGCAAGGCTTCGTACACATTCTCGGTTCTTGGCTCCTCTTCTCCTTCTATCTATAGGATATACGTCTCTATTTAGTCTTCTTCATTTTATTCCTCTATGATGGATGTGAGGGTCACCTCTTTCTCCATCTTTACAAGAGTTATAGTGGGGAATGTAATATATCCCTTAGTATTCTTCTTACGCTTCTTAATCAAAGAAGCACTCTCTTACGTGAAGGTCATGTGCTTCTTTGGAGTGGGGGTGCAATTGTCTCTTTGAAGGTAATTTTTAATTGAATGTGCTTTATGATCTCTTCAAGATTCTCTCCCCATTTTTTTAGAGAGTCTTCTATATCTTTGGTGTAACCTTCCCTTCGTCACCAACTAAGAGGGGGAAATCATCATTCTTTATAGGATCATTTACCTTCTTACACAGATCCATTTCATAATAGAGGTTGAAGATCCTCCCATTTATTATCACTCTCTAGAGAGGATGAATGTCCATCCTTTTAGATTCATCTTCCTCATTTTTTATGGCCTTAGATCTGGGGTGCACAGATTGGCTCCTCATCTTACTTTTATCTTGATCCATGGGCTTAACTAAAATCTTGAACTATTGCATGTTGGGGATTCTACTTAGCACCAACATGAAATACTTGGTTGAGAATGCGTAAGGCAACTAGAGCCACCCTGATAGCTCCCCATTTGTGAGCACTAGGTACACCACATAGAAATGTTGTATTAAGTAAAGGTTTTTGTTCCTACAAGTTATTGGGAAAGTCCCTGAGGTATGTACCACTCTTTCCCAAAGGCTTTAATGTACCAGTCACACCACCCTTGCACCCTAGTTGTATACTTCTACAAGAAGCTAGGTGGGAAAATGAAGTCTTGGTACTTCATCACAAGGGACTGATGGTTGGGTGGGAATACCCATAGGTGGTCATCATCATTATCCATCACACTTATCTCTTCTATCACTATCAAAATCAACATATACCCCCATCATAAGGTTTCTCATGCTTGATGGCACTCTTGCACATTCTTGACAATCTCCTCAACAATGAACTTGGAGAAGTTAAATTTTATGTCTTGTGCCATGTGGTGGGTAATTCATAATAAGGTCTTACTAATGTTATAAAATTGACTGCTAGGGCATATTTTAGAGCTAACCAAGTACACCACTACCCTTGTGTCAAAATCTTAGATGTCTTTAATGGGGAATGCAAAACCTAACTTTTAGTATCCTAAGAGTTTTGGGACCCTTTTAACCTCCACTTCATCCTCAATCATCTCATGTATGTCTACCCCTACCCCAAGTGGTCCTATGATTCTACTAATGAGGCTCATCACGATCCTCATGTACCATCCTATGAAGTAAAATTGATCATCATGTACATATAAGAGGAGGATTTGTACCAATTTTTTTAGCTTGATGAAGTTTGGTTTCTCAAATAATTGGGTTATGCTCATCATTACCAATTTATCTCTAATGGAGACATCAAAGAGTGCAACACCCACCTTTGTCTTCTTCCCTATGTCCACCATCCAATCCTAGTTCAACTCTTGTGTATTATTTCCTATCTGGTGGTTTTCGTCCTTATGTTTGCACATGTGTGCAGATGACACCCACTTCTCCCCCACCATGACCTTGAGGGGGAATTGAATTTCTCTATATGTAAGCTTTACGATCACTTATAGATCTACTTCTATAATGCTTACACCTTCCACCATCTGTGTCTCCCATTTTATGGTGGCTACTTCTTTCACCACCCACACTTTCTTCATGTCCTTCCATGCCTAGAATGGGCTTGTGCTTAGACTCTTTTTTCCCATTCTAAACCTGCTACTATTGAAACTCAGCTGGTTGATCTTTTTGAAACCCAAAATTGTGCTTGGTGCTTAGTCATAGTCATCAGAAATATGATTGTACATTTGGATCTTGAGCTTCTTATGCCATTAATGGTGGCCTATTCATTCTGCTAAACTTTCACTCCCCTATTTATCTACCAATTTTTCTCCCATTACCTCATTTTCAACTCAAAGCAGAACATAATCTTATTTGAGGTCTTTCATTCTTACTTTAGGGGTTGTGGATGACTTGTTTTCTCTTGGTATCAGTTTTCAATTTTAATGGCTTCAGCACTTTGTTCTACTCATAAGTTTCAAAAATAATAGTAACCCTGTTACCTCAACCATTTATTTCTTTATATTATGTTTTAGCTACCAAATTATGGCTTGGTGGTGTGTGGATTTCTTAAAATCTACTAAACCCATGAAATCCACCAACATCCACTACCAACTACTCATTTATTACAGATCTATGTGCTTTTACCATTATAGCATTAACTTTGCTAACAATTTATTTGGTGAAGTGACAGGTAATTCAAATGGTCACTTCCCACTAAATGTTGGGTGGGTACCAATTATCTTGATGGTCATTCTCTTACACTTCATTCAAATTGTCATGACCTTCACTCTTTTTATGACAACCTGGGCAAAATGCTTCACATGCGCATGATTCAGCCTCCTCAATTTCATCTCTTCTCAATGTTGTGTTTCTTTTCAAGTGTGACTCTATTTATTGGTCAATTTCTCTATGATTTCATGTCTCTTGCTTTGTCCTTCCCTACCCCATATAAATCCTTTCACTAGTCCTCTAGTGCTTCATTCTCTCCTCTTGATTTATTGCACATGAACATCTTGTGCACCTTCCTTTATCAATTTTTACTTACAATTGTTTGAACCTAAAAAATTTTACACGTGCTTAAAAACTTAGGTGTTTGGCCTCAAGTGCTTTGAAAGTGACTGTGCTCAACTCACTTGATTAGATTTATGCATGTAAGTGCTATAAGATTTATCTTATGGGTCTGAAAGTGCCACACTTATTCACCCAACAAAAAAATAAACATAAGAAAATATTTGGCTTACGCCAAATGTTATTATGGTCAAAATGAATCAATCAACTTTTTATTGGGAAGTTAGTGTCTGATGGTGCAAGTGCTAGCCTAGTGATTATATAGTTTCAATCTATTATCATTGAAATGCCTAGGGAACATTTCACCCATCAACATGCATAGCTTTCATTCACCGATCTCTAATATAATATGGATGACATAAGGTCCCATCCATCTAATCTACAATTTACCTGGGTGTTTAAGGTACTTAGAGTCATATAACAAGATCAGTGTACCTTCTATAAATACCTTACACTTGATGTGTTTATCATGCCATACCTTTTAGTGTGCCTTCTCTATTTGTTGGCTTGGGTGTGTGTCTCATCTAGGTGCTTTAAGTATTCTAGGCATGCACTTAAGGATTTATGGTCATCTAATCAACCAATACACATGATGCACAAATAGAGCACTAGGAATTCTAAAGGTAAAATGGCCTCTACGCCAAACACTAGTTAAAATGGTGTAGCCTTATTTAGGTATTTTTACATAGTATGATAGGCCTATAAAACTGTTGACATACGGTCATCCCAATCCTTGTGACCAATGTTGCATATTTTTGTGAGGCACATTCCTAATATCTTACTAAATGCCTCTAAAGTGCCAATTTCTTAGGGATGGTAAGGTGTCATTTTATGGTATGCCATCATATATTTAGTCGGTAAGATTTGAATGGTTTCATTGATGAATTACACATCATGATTGATAATCAAGATAAGCAGGCATCCATAGAGATTGATGATATTCTTCCAAATAAATCTTCCTACAATGGTGGTTGTATAGTCTTTGGTTAGCATTGCTTTAGCCCACTTGGTGAACTAATATGTGGTAACCAAAATTTATCATGTTTTTGTATGCCTTGTAGTAGGATTAATAGGCTTAACAAAGTCTTCAATGACCCTTTTTTTCAAATGGTACCTAGGCAAGGATGGGGATGAGAGGCATCTCATCTTGGTGGTTTGGTTTTCTTGTGCATTGGAAGATGTCACATGCTTTGGCATATTCTTTTGCATCATGAAATAGTCTTGGCCACCATAAGCCTAATTATATTACTTTGTGTACCTTAGCATCTCTAGCATAATGGCCTTTATCAATCCCCTCATGTGCCTCTTTTAGCACAAAGTCCCATTCATGCTCTAGGACACATCGATGCATGACTTTATCATGGATCAAAGTATACAATTCCCCACAATGAGTTAAAAATGGGTAGCATGAACTATGAGCTACTTCTTTTCCTTAGTCATTATAGTTTGGGGTGTAGATACAGATGTTAGAAAAGTAGTGATCTCTTTAAAATAGTATGGGATGTAATGTACCTTATAAATTTGTGTATTAGGCATATCATACTCAATTAGCATTGTCACATTACCATATTTGATGTAATATAGATGGTTTGGGCCAAAGTTTTGTTTTCTAGGCTTCACTATATCATAAAACTAGAACTCTTGAAACAAAAAAATCTATCGACAAATGTGTCTATGTATAATGGGCTTGTTCACTAGGTACCTAAGAACCTTGTGATCAATGAAGAAGATGAAAGGGGTCACCAAAAAATATTTTCATAATTTATGTGGGCCATACACCATGCCAAGTACTTCATTCTCAATTGTGGTGTAGTTTTGTTCTACCTTGGTTAACTTTTTACTTGCAAAAAAAATGGGATGATCCATTTTACCTTTGCATAATTGTGCCAAAATGGCATTGATTGTAGTACTATAGGCATCAACATGGATATGGAAGGGAGTTACCCAATTAGGAAATTTCAATATCAATTCACTTGCAAGCTTAAAATTTAGGGTCTCAAAATCATCCTCCTGAGTTATGCCCCAATAGAATGGGCCATCCTTTCACAAGAGCTCTTCTAGTGGTGCTACAATCTTGCCATAATTCCTTATGAACTTCTTGTAGTACCCATAATGTCCAATAAATGTGTGAACATCTTTTTAAATTGATGGGGTATAGAGTTAAAGGATGATTGTAATCTTTTTTGGATCAATGAGTAGACTATCCTTATAGATGATGTGCTCGAGCAAAGTACCAAACAGTATTACGTAAAAACACTTATTGAGGTTCAATGAAATTTGTAACTCCCTGCACCTTTCAAACATAAGGCATAAGTTTTCATAGTGATATTTCACTAACCTATACACTATATAATCATTTAAGTATACTTGGATGAACTTGTGAATGAAGTCTTTGAAAGCGGTGATCACCACTCAAGAGAACATAACTGGTGCACTCTTCAGTCCAAAGGGCATCATGTTATAAGTGAAATAACCCCATTCAATATTAAAGGTTGTTTTGGGCTTGTCTTTCTCCTCAATCTGGACTTGATGGTATCCTAAGAACCCATTAGTAAAGGTGTATATCTTGCAACCTATGATGTCATTCAATACTTCATTGGTGAATAGAGTTGGAAAGGGGTCAGTTATGTAGGCAACATTCAATAATCTATAGTCAACACAAATTTGGATGCACCCATCCTTTTTTATGCTGATGACCATGGGGCTAACCCATTTCGATTCCCACACAAGGTAGATGACACCTACCACTAGTATGTCATTGATCTATCCTAACTTTGGCATGAAAATTTGGGTTCATCCTATAAGGCCACTTCTTGACAAATATTTCACCATCAACTACTTTGATGCTCATATTCTTAAGGTATGGGTGTACACTTTTCATATCTTTATATTTTGAAGGGAACAAGTCTTGGAATTCCTTTAAGAGATCTGCAATACGCACCAATTTTATGTCAAACCAATCGGCACCTAGAGTGGTAATCTTTGGTTCCCCCTCTAAACTGATATCTCCCTTGGTAGTTTTTAATGGAACTCAGTAGGGTTCATTCTAATCTTGGTGTGAATCTTCAACTTGTCTACTACCCTTAGTTATTTCTACCTGAAGATGGGTAAGGTCATCTTCATATAGGATGTTATCCTCAACTTGGTGCACTAACTCCCTTTTGCCTATCAAATTCTTCCAGTTGCACACTTTCTATGTGTCATCATCTTCATCACTAGAGTTACTGTTGAGAGTTTATTCTTTGAATAAGGTTGGGAGTACTAACCCTTTTTCACAAAACATGTATTTTAGGCACTCTTCTCATATTGTAGTGTCCTCAAATACTGACCTTTGAACAACCTATAGTGGCTTAATTAATTCAAGGTTTTGAAAAAAAAAGGAGAAGGTGTGAACAAACCATTCCTTAAGGGCATCCCAATTGGCTATCTCATGGTGTGTCTCATTGAATACGTACCATGCCTACACCTAAGTCTTCAAGGTCCTATAGAAGGCATACACCCATAGATTCCTTGGGGCATTTTCATCACTGTTAGTCCATGTTTATTCACAAAGATGCACATGTGTTATAGGGTCAAAATTGATAGATTAGGCTAAGATGACCAGATCCTCATTACTCTTTATTAATCTAGAGCAAATGGCTACCTTCACATCTTTCCAAGTTGGCAATCTAGGATTTTGTGTTGCCCACTAATGAGTGGTAGTGTTCTTTAATGTGTATACTAGTGTGCCCATTTTATCCACTTCTTTTGGGATGCATGATTCGAGGTCTCAAACATAGTTTTCCATTGTATTACTCCCTTCATATATTGGAATCACTATAATTTTTCCCTTACTAAGGTGAAACACTCATTTCCCCTTTTATTGGTGTAAGGAACCCATCTTTTAGAAGTGCACTTGACCTGTACCTAGCCTATCTTTACTAGTTTTGGCACCTTTGTATACACCAAATAACACCATCGACCAGTGGTCTCATATGCTTCCTCGACCCATTGGTCACAATCAACATCTATAGTGTTTGAGTCTTATTTTCCATCTTTTCAAGAGAGGATTCCTTGATCATTCAAGTCTAGAGTCTCGACACCATGTGCTATGATGTTATAGATGTGGTTGATATCATATTCGATGTCTATGCTCTCGACATAAGGGTCCTTGGTTATTTGAGAGGGGTATAAGTACCCACTCCTTTCCATTTTCAAATGTCATTTAGCACCTTTTAAAGCACATATTTGCATTATTTTCATAACACCATGGCCTTATTAGAAGTATTAGGTAGTTATACTGCTCTGCTAACTTGATCACTTCAAAATTAGTGTGGAATTTGGCACCCATGATATCTATAATTGCACTCTTAATAATTTTGATAAGCTACACCTTAGTATTATTCGCCATGAAGAGTACATGAGGAGAGGGTCTCAAGGTGGGCCTACCCATTTTCTCCCAGGCATTCTTAGTCAAGATATTGACCTTGGTGCCTATGTCGATAAGAACCTCATAGATAGACCATCTATAAATAGTGGCATCCACTAAGAGCTCTTGGTTGTATTCTGCATTTTGTGTATGTCAAACTTATTGTACCCTCTCCATGCATATCATAATGATGTCAACTTGATTTTGAATCACATGCTCTAGGAATAAGTTCTTTAATAGGGGAAACATTCCCTCAATTTGTAGGAGGCATAAGATCTTAGTTAATTCTTGTCTCTCAACTTCTTAGCTATCCTGCTTCTTACAAGAGGTGGTAGCATGTACTTCTAGGTCTCACACTAATTGGAGATCCCCTTATATGTTTTGTATGATACTCATAGCCTACTATAAAATGTCTTTCTAGCATGTTAGGTCTGGGTATGGTGTAACTTTGGGTTGAATCCATATTAAGCACTTATTGTAACCTTTATCCCTATATTTTAGGCATAATTCAAGTACTCGCATAATTGGTGGCTGAGTGGTGAATCCACTATGATTAGTTACCTATATCTTGACTATCTATGTGCCTATAGGTTGTGCCTTTGGTGTCCATTTTTCCATTTTCTACTCACACCTAATCATTCGTGTGCCATGCCCTACCTTGGTTCAACTTTTTGTATAGGTCAAGGCATTTTTCTACCTTATGTGACCCTCAACAATACCCACACATGGGATGTGTAGGGAAATCACACTGATAATGCTCTATTGAGCCACACTTATAACATGAGCATGGTGGGAACCTTCTACCACCTCATCATCCACCTTTTCCTCTAGTACCTCATTGTATTTCGAACCCTGATTATATTTTGAAGCCTATGTTCTATTCGTCTTAGCCCTCATTACCTTGGTTTGCTTTCCCTCTAAATACTATTGTGGCTTGTTATAATCATATAAAATGTGAAAATTGGTGGCTTGAGTATGGATAATGACACCCAACACTTAGGTCCCTCTCGCTTACACTCGTGACCCTCATAAGCATCTTTTCATTGATTCCTAGTCATCTATATCCTTCTAGACTTCATCCCAGCTGAGCCAGACCCCTCTTTCTCAAAATTAGTCAAAATCACAATGGGATATAGGGTTTAAATATAAATTTGCTCTACATGGAGATTTATAGACTTCCAAATGTTATAACTTCATAGACAGGGTCACATGGACATAGTGAACAAAACCCAAAAAGCTCAGATCTTCAGGACAACATTGGTAGAGGTGGCCTATAGCACCAGTGCCACTCCTATCCAATTTTAGTGCTCCTATCCTATCAAAAAATGAAGTTCAAATCTCAATTTGTGATAGTGTCCCTATCCTGCATAGTGAATTTCAGCCTCTATCTTTGTCTAATCAATCAATTTCTATTTAAGTCTTGTTTTCTTACCCTTATTACTAATTTTAGAAAAGTTTGAATTACAATTAATTTACACAAATCAATAGCATTATTGTCTATTTATTCACTAATTTTACTACTCAAACCCTTTAACTAAATTATGAATAATACACCAATATTCCCAAAATTGTTAAATCATTTGGTGAACCCAACTTACTTTGTTTGCACATAAAAACCCTAGAAACCCTAGGATAAATTTCATATTAATTTTTCCTATATTTTTTAATTTTTTAACTACATAATAAAATCAAAAATTAGCATTGAATTTAAAAAATTTGTAGTAATTTTAAAATAATATTTTTCAAACCCTAGTTACCCAGACTAAGACCCAGTATTTTCCCAATAATTTTCCAATCATTTTCTAAATTTTTTACTAGCATATTTAAATTAAAAAATCCATTCAAATTTCAATAGTAATTTTCAAAAACATTTATTTTTGAAAACCCTAGTGGCATCTACTAGGTCTCTTTAAAACACAAATTTTCCAATAATTTTTTTTATTTTTTAATTGCATATATAACTCAATAATTCACTTTCAATTTCAAATTTTCATATTAAATTATTCAAATAACTATTTTTTAAACCCTAGTTGAATACACTAGGTCCTATTGATTTTGAGGCATCACCTTACATGTTAGCGAGTTTCATATCCTTTTTTTGCAATTTCCAGTTAACTATATTTAGGACTTTACATCACCTATATTTAGTACTTTCATTTATTATCACTTTTTCAATTACAAATTATTGTAAAAAATCCAATCACATCTCAAGCTATTTTCCTACTTTAATAATGGCCCAATATACCAATTTTGATGAAAATGATAAAAGGGAACTTCAAGAACTCCTAACTA
Organism: Torreya grandis; assembly: GCA_037957365.1. NCBI lineage: Eukaryota > Viridiplantae > Streptophyta > Pinopsida > Cupressales > Taxaceae > Torreya > Torreya grandis. The sequence goes on along the minus strand of JARHVA010000468.1, from coordinate 2,436,407 downwards.
ACACCCTAACATTAAAGATGACATGCTTAAAATACTACAAGAAGAACAACAATGAGTAAACAATGGTCAATCTTATCAAACCACAAAGCAACCAATTACAAATGACACTACGTCTCAACAACCCCCTATAACAGCCCAACTTGCCTCTATGCCACTAGCTACAACTAGTATATATTTATCTCCTGATGTGGTAACCCTTGTGCAAGAGATACAATTTGTTCAATCCAAGTTACTACATCTTAAGAAAAGTACTTTTATACCTACGTAGCCTTTGGATTCTTTTGCTCTATTGCATACACCAGTGGCAAGTCACATTGCTTCTACACCCTTGCCACAAGGTTTTATTCAGCCCAAGCTTACTCTATATGATGGCAAGGGTGATCTAGAGACACATCTGAGAGCCTTTCATGTAGCATGCTTGGACTATATACCCAATGACTGGATACTTACCAAGTTATTTCCATAGATCTTAAAGGATTGTGCTTTACAATGGTTCTACAGTCTACCAAATCAGTTGATCAATGCCTTTAATCCTTTAGCCAACATGTTCCTCACTCATTTTAGCATTAATATTAGTGATACGGTTTCATATGCTCAAGTTGCATAATAGAAACAAAGGTCAAATGAGCATGTCACAGATTATGTTCTTTGATATAAGACTATTTTGACTAAGATGACTAGCCCCATGGCCAATCAAGAGTTACAAGATCCCTTCAAACAGAGTCTTTTACTAGCTTTACATGAATCAATTATGTTCAAAATATTCTCTTCCTTCACTAAATTATGTCACACACTAAAGGATGTGAATTCAAACTAATTTCAATGGACAAACTCAGGTATACAAGTATCTCAAAAATAACAAACAAGAGTAACAACAAAGTCCCATAAAAAGTCAAGGTCAATGATAATAAGAGTCAGAATCAACTGATAGTTAATGTGGCTTCTGATGCCTATCAGTGAGTGGTTTTATTATCACCTCCTCAGTGAACCTTCACCAATCTACCAGTTTCTCCAGCTAGAGTTTTATAATAGCTATTGGAATGTAACATCATATCTCTCCCTCCTATTCAGTAAGTTGACCCAACAAAACCTCTTCCATAGGGATATGATCAATATGTATTTTGTGAGTTTCATAGGGCACCAAGCTATACAACAAATATATCCATTAGTTTGAGACACAAGATATAGGAGTTGATAGATGGAAATCATATTGATCTTGGCACTTCAGTTGAGCCTCCTTAGGGAAATAAAAAATAGTTTAAATCTTTGAAAATCTTCTTATAGCCCTTTCCATAGCATTTTAAACAAGAGATAGGGGACACATCAGGGGTCCACCATGCATATCATGCACATCTACCACCAGATACATATAGGGCACCTTTAGTTGAGACACATCCTTTAAGTAACATGATTGGTGTATACAATTATAGAGTTCTAGCTAGACCTTCCATCTCCTTCTTAGAGTAGGAGATCATTAAGGATGATTCAGATTATCACACACTTTTTATTAGAGCTTATATCCATAATCATCTTATTCCTAGTGTTCTCATAGATAATAGATCTAGCGTGAACATGTGCAATATGACATTATTACAATATTTAGGATATTTAGAGTAGGATATTACCCTGATGGACATAGCTATCAATAGATTTAGTGGGCACATACAGAGTTCATTGGGTGAGATTTTACTTCCTCTACAAGTTGGTCCAACACACATGGCCACACCATTTAGTATAGTTCTTAGTGCAAGATTTTTTGATATGTTACTTCGTCGATCATGGATATAGAAACTATGAGAAGTACCTTCTATAGTTCACATATGCATGAAATTCATTCATGTTAATCAGGTTGTTATAGATGGTGGAGTTCCATATGAGTTACCACTCCCCACTTCAGATCCATCTTCTACTTTATAGTCATTAGTTTTAGTTTAGCCTCCAGTTCTAGTTTCTCCACTAGTTATAATTTTTTCCCTAGTTCCTATTCAGACACAGATGAGGCATCTATCACCATCATAGAGATTTCATACACCACAACTTTAGTATTCTAGATGCTTCTAGCTATATTATGCACACCCAAGTTAGTATCATTAAGATCTCATGCATCTACTCATAGAACACATGTTTAGAGAGTTTTTTCTACTACCAAATAGGTCCCTAAGAGTACTATAATTGCATCCACTTCTCAGAGTTTCAAGGGTACCCTACACTCACTTTCTACTTCAAAGATTTTAGATAATTTATATCATATGCAAATTTTAGAGCCACAATCTTAGCATTTCCATCGTGCTTCATGATCATGCATGATTCCTCTCCTTGATATAGGACACCATGAAAGGGAGTCTCCCATGAAGCTCAGTGATTAGTATCATCCTTTCCCAACTTACTTGTACATAGTTTCTTCTTGCTTAGTTGTACATAGTCCTTTTTAATTCTTGTACATAGTCTTCATGTGAATGATTGTACATTGTTCATAACATATTCAAAATACCAAAAATAATAAAACATTTAAAAATTCAAAAATATTCAAATATTTCAAAATACAAAAACATGCAAATAACTCAAAACACTAAAAACATTTCAATTGTATGCATTATCCATGATTTACACTTCTATTATCATGTTAGACTTACATTTGTTGTTCTATGCTATTGTTTGTTGATTTACCTACATTACCATGCTTTACTTGATCTTTTTTTTAGTGTGTGAAGTGACATCTAGCTGTTTGCTTGCTTCACTCTACCCATTGAGGGGGAATCTTACTTCTACATCGATATACATACCCACTGGGGGTATGTACTACATGACTACACCATCCAGGTTATGTCATTCCTACACCACACATTCTAGTTATCATGTTGATGTACATTACTTACTAGCTTACATAGATTACTCTATCAACACTCACTATTATATAGCACTTGTGTATTTCTTAGCATATACCTAGTCTTGTACTAACATGTCTTGCATACTTCCCCTCTTGCTTTGATTAGTTAGATGTGATTGTACTTACAGTTTCTTACATGCTTTCTTTTCTTGCTTAGCATAGCTTGATGTGATTACATTCTCTAGTTCCTGATTGCTTCTTGTATATGCCTTAGGACATTTACCAATGTCCTTTACTTATTATATCTTGTGTGTGCCTTACGACATTTTCCAATGTCCTATGCCTGTACTCTTCTATGTGATTATGGCTTCCACACTAGCTTTACTTGTTTCAATTATATGTGTATGTGGCATTTGAACATGCCTTGTATGCTTGCCTTCCAGTATGAGTGACATGTGCCCATGTCCCTTGTTTGTATGGCCCCTTGGCTTCCCTTGTATGTTCTTTGCTTCTTTCCTTGTGTGCTTTTTGCTTGTTTACTTCACATTGTTTGTAATGGCATGATTCACATCATGCATTTATCTTGATTTTTTGGATGCCATGATGGACATCATGCTCCATCCCTCCAACTAACAACTAACTAGACTTTCATTTCTAGTTCAATAAATTGCACATGATATTACATTGTTATTCTATCTAGGCATACCCCTATTGATCTTACAATCTCTCATTTTAAATCATGTTATATCTTGAGATATCTTATCGATTATCATTACTATATCAAGTATATTTGTAGCATAACACACTTGTAGGGATATTTCTTCAGAGGTAAATCATTATAGGGTCTTTATTCCTACCTTCAAAAGAGGGGGAAACAAATAGGGGTTTTGTCACATAGATCAGATCTCCTAATAATAAAAAATCCAACATTCAACACACTCAGAACAACAAATAGACATCAAAACAATTAGAACAGACCAAGAAAATAGTGAGAATATCAAAATAGTTACCAAATTTGGTTTAAAACAATAGTGCCTAACTTGGAATATAGCACTAATGCCACTAGTGTCCACTTTTGACACTCCTATCCAACTAGTAAAAAAACTATATTTCTTAAAAGCAGGCAAAAAAATAGGTTTAGCTACAGTTTTACACTTTCAAACTAGTTAAGAACCATTAGTTTTTAGTATACTTTCACTCAGATAATCTGGATATAGGGGGCATCATGCATAGAATGATGGATCTCACTTCTAGTTTTAGATGTGATAGTTGATATGACTTCTAGATCAGAATCCATGTTCTAGACACTAGTGATTGGGGGCAATGTGCGTGATACATTTGTTTTCTTTTCCTTTCTAAGTTCAGTATTACCTAGGCATTCTTAGTAGTTGTGTGACTTATTCCATATGTAGGTGGTTAGCATCATTTTGGAATGGCTTTCATACAAGCCTAACTTCTACATTCCTGAGTTCTCGAGTTCTCAAGTGGATTTCATATAAGCCTAGTGCAACAGTTCAGAGTGGCTTTCATACAAGCCTAATCTCCATCTTTCAAAGTGGCCTAGTTTTTAGCATACATTAAATTATCCATTCCAACATTATTATATCATAGTACATTCATGCACTTTAGAAACCATCTCATATGATACACATTTCATACCAGTATCAGTTCATAACTTCACTTCATGAGGTAACAATGGAGCCAGAGGACTAGCTAGCCTTTGTATTCTTGATACACCTATTTAGAGGGATTAGACACATATTCCAAACATTGATTATCACATGCATGATCACCTGGCTTTACTTAGTGGGAAATTATGGAGCCAAAGGGCTAGCCTTTACATTCTTAAGCCACTTCTAGGGAATTGAGCACTCATCTCTTTTCATGATATTACTCTTGGCACAACATCATCTAGCATTACTTAGCATTACTTAGCATCACAACATGTTTTTTATTGGTCCACATACCTAATGAGGTATATCTATTCCTTTTTCTTCCTCTCTCTCTTACCCAACTTTGTACATTCTTATTTTAGATATAGACTATCTAGTAAGAATTAATTACTCTTTCTTTTCTTTTGTAGTTTCATACTTCACAACATGTTCTCTCTATGCACACCCAACATCACACAGATTGATGAGCTTCACCTTTATAATTAAGTTTAGGTATGCTTTCTATTTTTCCTTTATCTTTGTATTTCACTTTGTTGCATCACTAGAATAAAGGGGAGGGCAAATGTAATCATATAAAATGTGAAAATTGGTAACTTGAGTGTGGCTAATGACACCCAACCCTTAGGTCCCTCTTGCTTGCTCTCATAACCCTCATAGGCATCTTATCACTGATTCTTAGTCATTCATAGCCTTCCAGACTAGATCCTAGCTAAGCCAAACCCCTTTTTCCATGATAAATCCATCCCTCTAGGTCTCATCTGCTCAAGACAATCATGCCACACTCAGACTATAGCACTGGTGCCACTCCTGTCTAATTTTGATGCTCTTGTCCAAGTCTATTTATGGCCCTAATAGTCAATTTATTTTAGTTCCCCATCCTTTTCCTTATTGGCCTAATGTGAGTACATTCAACCCATGACTGATAGATCCCTATAAAATCCCATTCAAAGATCATTTGTAAAGGGTTGGTAATTATCACTAAGCAAGCAAGAATACAAGAAATACTACTCAAGCAATCTTCCCTATTCTTTGCATACAGCTAGCCAACACACTAAAAAACTTATTCAAATCCTTACACCAGTCCCTAGCCACCTCAAGCACATATAGTTTAGCATTTTTCATCTTCATAACACAATTGCATAAAGCACATCAAGTGGGAGAACTACATATGGTTTGATCCCTCTTTAGAGTAGTGGTATGTAGGCAGTGTGCCCACACAAGTGGTGTGGATCCATGTCTAGTGAATCCTACACACACTAACCCCCACTCTTTCTTTAAATTGGTCAAAATCACAATGGGACATAGGGTTTGAAGAGAAAATCTACTCTACAAGGAGATATATAGACTTCTAGCTACCAAAACTTTGTAGATAGGGTCACACAAACCTAACAAATAAAACCTAGAAAGCTCAGATCCTTAAGACAATAGTGGTAGAGGTAGATTATAGTTTTGGTGACACTCTTATCTAATTTCAACACTCCTATCTAATCAAAAAATTAAGTTTAGATCTCAGTTTGTGATAGTGTCCCAATCCTATACAGTGAATTCCAGCCTTTATCTTAGTCAGATCAATCAGTTTCTAGCTAAGTCTTATTTTCTTCCCCTTATTACTATTTTTAGAAAAGTTTGAATTAAAATTAATTTACACAAATTAGTAGATTAAATATTAGTTATTTATTCATTGATTTTACTACTCAGACCCTTTAACTAAATTAGGAATAATACACCAATATTCCCAAAATTGTTGAATCACTTATCATGCACCTCTTTCCATGTTCTCATGCATTTCATTGATCACCCGATAATCAACATTAGTATGGGTGTAGGTGTCACAAAATTAATAATTGATGGTTGTGTTGACTTGGATAGCACATTGTAATAAGGGGTAGTTGCAGATGTCATACACCTCTTAATAGATTTCATAATTTAGATGCAGGGTGTAATTATTTCCTTCATGGGCAATTAGTCTTATTATATCCCTTTACTTTGCAGTCGGTGCACCATAGTCCACTTTAAACATCATATGATGAGCTAGAGGTAAAATTTTGGAGCTAGGAGCCATAGATGCAGTATGTGTCTCCATAAATAGGTTGATCCTAGTATTTTCACTTCCAACAACCTCAACTCTGAGTCTAAATTTAAGCACTTCTCAAGGTTCTATAAATGTTTTCATGAAAATCACTCTTTGGAATGACATGAGAAACCCCCAAATGAACCATTGTGAATCCTAGGAAGAGTGAATATTATATGGGAGCTTTGATAAGAAAGTCTTGAACCTTGCATCATACAAGCACACACTCTCTAAGAGTCCTTGGGTAATCTCTTTTAGCACAGTGATGCTCTGTTGTTCAAATCCATAATGTCAAATTCCTTTAGGAATTCATCCTTCAGGGTATCATAATCAACCATGATCTGGTTAGGATCAAATTTTCTATATCAGGTCTAGGTGCAATCAAGTAAAGTGGTCACAAATTGGGTATCCTTACACTTCATTTGGGTTATGCCCAATGCGTTTCATTGTAGTTCACGCTCATCACATGTTTTATGGCATTTTATATGCCATGATACTTTGTTAAGTACATAGCCATTTCATAGTATATTTGTTGTGGGGGGGTAACTAGTATTTGAGGCACTTGTCCCCTAGTGCTTGTCTTGGTATTGGTCCTCTAATGCCTCTAGCCATGGGGTTAGGCACTGGTCGCAAAATTATTGTTAGTTTAGTTGATGTTGTTGGTGTTATGATACTTGTTTTTGGTACCAGACCACTTCTTATGAGTTGTTACCCACCTTGTGTTGCTAACATTGGTTGAGTCGATATGCTCATGTTCAAGTTCTATTATGGTGAGCTAGCATCCAATGGTCTAGAGGTAGTTGTGCTCACCTCTGTGTATGAAATAATTTGTTCAATCTTAAAGTTGCAATCCAAGTTTGAAAAAGGTCTAAGATTTAAGTCATAAATAGAGTTAATTATTACTTCTATATTTTATTCAAGTGGGGGATCTAGCACATGAGCATGCATCATAGGTTCAAAGGGGGTAGGCACATCAAGTGTACCTATAGTCACCAAATTTTGTAATAACCCATCAAATTCCACACCTATCAAGTGTTGAGCTTGATTCATTGCTTCATTATATCGCTCATCCTCATGTTGTATTTAAAGAGATCCTTCCCCATGCCCTTCCCACTCACTATAGGTTCTCTCAGCACTTTTAGGTTCTAGATCTTCAATCAATTGGCACCATCTCTTATTATAGGTCTAACTTCTAAGCTCTCAAGTGTCAATTTTCTCATCCCCTTCTATTATGCCTCACCTATACATCTCCTTCTCCCCCTTTTCACTACTCATATGCAAAAGGATTTTAGCTTTCCATCCTTAAAGTTTTAAAACCATAATCCACCATTAGCTTTTTAAACTTTACACCAAATTATTTCATAAACATGCATCTAAGGTCATGCAAAAACTGGTACTCTACTTCCTTAGGGCATGTATGTTGAGACTATGAACTCAAATATGTAGCTATTTAGATCCTCTTACCATCATTTATCCACTACTCTAGTCCAAATAGTATCCAGGGTCTCAAGCCTCTCTAGGCACTCCTTCATCTACTCATATCATTGTCCATAGCTTCTTATATGAGTTAAATATGCAACCAGCCATCGGTACATATGGTCAGGTAGCTCATAAAAAAAGACCTCCTACAAAGCATCATATAGGCTATTTAGAACCCATTTTATTGGCTTTTATCCTTTACAAGTTGGATGTTTTAACATAAAGCTATCTTCCACCTATTTTAGCCAGCACTTGATGTTTTTGAGAGAAAGTTAGTACATCATTCTATTACACCATCAAAATATCAAAATTCAACATGAGTCTTGACAATGGAACCAAAATGTTATAGAAAAAATTATTTTGTATTAATTAATTCTCAGTTTATTATAACCAGGTGAAAGCATGGGATATTACCTTTATGCTCAACATTTGAACACTTGGTTACACCAACATCAATCCACATAAGGTGTAGGCTTTGTGCACTCACCCAAAGTGTTATTGAGAAGGAATCGAGGCCTACATTGAGCTAGTTGTGCCATGGTGTAAAACTTTAACTAGGATACTTGATCAATTTAATGAAACCTTTAGGTAGATCCATAGGCACAAGCCTTTCATAGACTAATACTAGTGTCATACGGGTGCAAGCCTTTTATGGGCTAATCTTAGGGTCATATTGGTACTTGAAGGGTCAAAAGGATACTTTCACTTAACATAATCATGCTAGACATGTAATCCTAACAAGGATAGGAACACTTGGCATAGAACCTTTACTCATTCTCTATACAAAAACTTTGTGATGTCATATAAGTTTACAGGGACTTCATTAAATATGTGAACTAGTAGCATGCATAAACATTTATTGACATAATTGTGTTGAAATTATGGCATTACATCCATTACACATTCCATCATTATCATAAAAAGATGTGTAAAATAGATGCATTATGTGTTAATGAAACAACATCATTAATTATATTTCAAAATAAATTTTGTGTTTAGATCATAATCATAAACAACTCAAAGGCTCACATGTGACCTTGGGCACATACAAATGGAGCCTTCATGGCTTCAATACTATTTCTAAGCCTAATGGTAACTAAATCAATGTCTACCAGGGATTAATTTTACTAGAGCACCACTGCAATTCTTTAACTCCTCCACTTCATCTGGCTCAAACTCCTTAAATATATTCCAAGAGCATATTTACCAGGGTGGAAGGTGCACACTAAGTGCCAAGCTAGAGCTTGGTCATCATAACCACTAGCTCTATCACTTCATTAATTCTATGTTATAATCACCACATTTCACCAATCCTAAAAAATTCCCTAAAAACTTAGGAGATTGGTAGCCACTTGTCAGTCGATGCAAGATATGCACTGCACCCTCCAGCTAGTGCCAAAATGACAAAAGGCCAACCACTATACAAAATGATTCCTTCACACCTAGGTGGATTTCAAGTTGGCACAAATACTTTACTTATCAAGTTAGGGTCCTAACAGTAATTTTGAATCAAATAATATAATCTTGAAGAGATTCATCATCATGTTGTTTGAAATTGTGCAAATGTTCTAATGTAAGTTTTAGCACCTTATGGATATTGAAAGCCACAAAGAACACATCTTCTAATTATGAAAAAATTGTTAAGGAACCCTTTGGTACGATATAGAACCAATTATGAACCTCATAAAAAATGCTTATATGGAATAAATTTATCAATAGTTTTTCATCTTTTGCCCATTAACCAAAATAATGTACATAGTTAATCATGTGGTTGAATGGGTCCTTATGACTCAAAAAGAGAGGTAAATCTGGTAGTTTAAAATCTTGTGGATAAGGACATTCAAGTATACATTATGTAAGAGGTTGATTGTTGAATGAGTTAACATTTACATTTGAAGTATATAGATCTCCTTTTGAATATCCCCAATAGTGTTTATCATAGAAATAAGATACTTCATGATAATGGTGGTTCTTGGTATAGCCGTTATGATTGATTTTATCCACCACCTCTCTTGAATCTTGGCATGAGTATCATCATCCTCATGGATAACAAGTGAAAATTATGAGTCATTAAATTTATGATACTTTGGTAATGGTATTAGATCTCTAAATTGTGGCACCCTTGGTATGTCATTTAAAGATCTTGGTTCATTCACCTTTGGTAGAGATATAAGAATTAGTATTGGAGGGAGCTTTGGTAAACGCATCTCTTTTGTATGGTATAAACCTTGTGCATGAATGAATATTTTGGGAGATAAATATCCATTTTTTTAAACACCTCAGTTGAAATATTTGGAACATTAGGATATTTTGGCACTTTAGGTTTTCAATTTTCCTCTCTTCTTGGTGACTTCAAGTTACTTGGTAAAGATGCCATGATGTCTTGTTTAACCTTCTGAAAAATTTCACTTTCAAATGAAGATAAAAAAGAATCATCACCCTTTATAAGGTGGGTATTATTTGGAAATGTTGTAATTATGGGGGTTTGAATTAATTTATTTGAATTAATATCCCCCTCATAAGTAATTTGTAAATCAGTCATAAATCCCTTATGTATTTGTGAGAATTTTTAATGATCATATGAAGGAGAATCTTTCTCATATGTGTCCTTTTTGGTGGTAGAAGGTGCATGAAAAGTATGATTAGATGACTTGCCTTGTTGGTGACTTGTGGATTTTTATAAAAATACCTAAGCCTTACCGATTTTTATTATATCTAAGAACTATAGAGTGAGTTATACCTTATTCATTTTTTCCTAATCCTTGTCCTTTGTATCCATATTTTAGCAAATATTGAAGGCCAAAATAATATGATGGTGGTGTAAGAAGTAATGGTAAAGGCTCTTTAACTTATTTAATATGGATCAACAACTCATCTCTTTAAATGGTGGGAACATAGACCTAATTAGAGGGATGACAGATACCACAATTCAGAGATTTGAGATTGGATACTCTATCATTTGGAAGAATATAAGAGTAATCAACTTTTACACCTTATTTCATAGAAAGTTTTCATAATAATAGTCATTAAAGCAATCAATATCATCCATGATGAGAGAGATAAATAACATAGAGATTAGGATAAAGTAGGTAATAAAGATCTAATATGGAATGCTTAGGTAATAATGATGTTCAAAGATCGGGTTCACCAAATGTTTAACCCTAAAATCTAGTTTGGAGAATATTGGGTTAAAAGGGTAGAGATAGCCTAGAGCACAAGGATGGTAGACTTTCTCTAAATCAAGATAATTAATTACAAAACTCAAATAAACATATACTAAATTTATTATGTTGAGATATGTTAAAAATGGAAACTACAACTATGCTAGATATTGTAATGATAATGAAAACAAGATACTTAGTGTAGAAAATATTTTGTTATTATGTAGTACCTCAGTCTTGTACTCTTGGTAAACTTAGACCTTGGTTTTTCCTCTTACTTATACACATGCCTTGCTTTCATAAGCCTTGCATATGCTTTATCTTGTGCCCCTTGGCCTATCTCTTAGTCTAGCTATTCTTATATTGATGACACAAACATCTTATCTTACCCACAATGTTTAAAATGTACTTATCATACACCTCTATAATTTTTGAGCATGTACCTACTCTCCTACTCCTTTGACACTAATATCTGAGATAGATAGTAGTGTTGGCATTGTTGTCCTACCCTAAAATAAGTTTAGTGCCCTAAAGTCATCTAATTTGCAAATGAAATGTATTCCAATAGTTAGCCTAAGTGCTTTAATTTGAGTTATCTCCTGATAGGATTGATATAAATACAATATCTACCCTCGTTCATTCCTCACCTAACAATTAAACTAAGAGACCAAGGCACTTATCAAAATCACTCTATTAAGCATTCAATTTAACAAATATTCCCTATTTCCATATGAGTCATAGGTACAACACATCGACAAGTCTAAAATTTTAAAGGAGTAGTCATAAGGTCTTATTTTCCAAGTTACAAGTTAGGTCACTATTGTACTTGATTTACATACTTACATGATGATAAATAGGGGAGAAATACATTAGTTTAAGGCCCTCTTTTGGAGTATTAGATATGTAAGTAGTGCCCTTTGACAATAGGTTCATTACGGTTTAGCTTGACACCTTGTGCTCACTAACACATTTTACCCCAAGGTCACATTGAAGATGGAAATCTAGTGTTTTTCCATTTCACCATGAGAGATAATCCATGAGCCAGATCTAAACTCAGATTTGAATGCACCAAAGCAAAGGCAAATCCAAACCCAAAAGCATCCAATGGTCACATTATATTTTAACTGATATTTTATATATGACACTAATATCCAACGTAGATAGTAGTTTTGATGCAACTATCCCAAGTTGATGCAACTATTTAGAGAGCTAGAAGCACTAGATCCATAATCTAATAATTGTTCCAAAACTATTTTTTAGTAACCTAGATTACAACCCTACTTTGAAGGCTTGACAGATTTGGCTCTGAAAGTCCTTCACACCTAGACTAACATTGGAATGATGTGAGGTGTGGGACACCTAAACTCAAATCAGACCTCTATATTTTATTGAGGCTAGCTCCTTTGATGCATCATTTTGCATAATTTACTGAACCTACTAAATCTGGGGTGAAAAGAGTAAGGTATAAACTGAAAATGAAACCTATATATGATGGTGATATACCTAAATATTGATTGATCCTCTGTAAACTATGAAACTTAGGTAAACACACAGATTAAGATTTATTAATTTGTCAACAAAACTCTCTCAGATCAGTCCTAAACATCAATAATTTAAATGGAGGTTTGAAAGAAGCTTGTAGATTAAAGGTGTGTAAATGGAGTTCTCTAAAGACACTGCATACTAACATTCTCCAACTCAATTTTTATTATAACTCTTTAAGTAACCTATAAAAGATGAAATCATAGTGGTAGGTGAGGAAAGGACATGTAAAAGTACATATAGATCACACTTCTATGCAAATCAAAAATTAGAATTACACACTACAACCATGAATAATCTGCAAATAAACTTCTCTTTATTAATTCTGGTGCAAGTTACAATTTTTGCATAGTATTCCTATACCAACCTGAGGGATGATAAAAATGGCTTCAAAAGCCTACATATATAGTCAAATTGAAAGACTCTATCCAACATGGTATGGAAAAGAGAAGGATTAGTCTTCTTTGAGTTAACTCAAGACTAAAGTCCTTTTACAATATTAATTAAAGTCTTCAAAAATCTTCCCAGTCTTCAAAATTTGCATGGCCTTTACTTTGGCATTGAATTGGAGGTGGTGGGCCCAAATTTGAATTTTCAACCTTCCTTGCATTAAAATACATGCCATTCCTCAAGACTAAAGTCCTTTTATAATATTAAACAAAGTCTTCAAGTCTTCAAAAATTTGCATGGCCTTTACTTTGGCGTTGAATTAGAGGTGGTGGGCCCAACTTTGACTTGTTAACCTTCCTTGAATGAAAATCCACACCATTATTTATATTTTAGCTCCATCTTGAAGTGATTTAAAACTGAATTGAGGTCCTCCTTTTCATGGAAAGCATGAAAAATGCATGAAATGTTTGGTCAACTCAAGACTAGTCAACTAGAGCCATTTGTAGTTAAGACTAGTTAATTGCCCCTTTGAGATATTCTTGCATGAAATGAAACTTGAAGGTTGAAATTGAATGATATATCCATGAAATGAAAAAATTAACTCATTTGATAGATTTTCAATGCCAAAACCATCTTCAATTTATTGACCAATTAGGCCTAACAGCCTATCTTCTTGTATGTGATGAGCTTGAACCTACACCAAAACCATTAAAACCTAAAAAAATGGTCTTATTAGACTTGTAATAATTCCTCACACCATGAGATGGGTGATTTTGATGAAGAAACTTTTGTCACTCAGTCAACAGGGTTGACTAGGTCCATTTTGCCCCATTTTCCTATAAAATGGTTGTTTTGTAGGAGCTAGTTGGGGAAATTCTAGGCATATTTTTGACCATTTGAATATTTGAGAATGAATAAAAAGTCACAAGATTCAATACCCATGAATTGGTTTCTTGTAAAATGCCTTGTACCTCATTTTACATGTTTTTCTCAAAAAAACTTAATTTCTACAATGATCCATACATATCCGTACAAAAAATTGACATTTATAGAATCCTCTCTAAGTTTAATTAATGTTTGAAAAGGTTGTAGGCTGATCAATGGTGTTTTGATGACAATAAAACCCACTCTTCTCAAAATTTATCACTATGAGGGTTTTAGAGTCAAATCTTCTTACTGATGATTCATGAAGCACAGACCTTCAAATCCAAACTTCTTGCCATGAATGTGTAGTATACTGACCCCCTCAAAATCTTTGAAAATATTGGGCTCCCGTGCAAAATATATGATAATATATCATGTGGAGGAAATTTTCCTATGGGGTTTTTCTTTCATTCTAAATTGCCTGCACTCTTAAACATTGTTCATAAAGCACAACCCCTCAACCAGCCTCAATTGTTCATGAATTATAAGTAAATAGGGGTATTAAAATCATTATAAGAGTGTTTTTCCAAATTCTTCATGTGGTGAAACATATGAGCATCTGAATAGGTGGTTTGGAAGGGTGTTTGAAACTACAAAATTTAAATTTTCCCACTTGGATGAAAATGACTTATCCATTGCTTCTCTTTGTCTAAATAAATAATCATGGGACTTGTAACATGTCATCAAATCAATCTCAAGGTGTCATCTTGCTTGATAGGTCCAAAATTGACTTTTTAGGCCAAAATACACCTATTTGACTAGCTTACAAAGGGTTATTGATAGGAATAAGAAATGTTTTGAATTTTAGGGGTTAGTATTTGGCCTTGAAAATACAAATTAACAACATTTTTAGTGACTCACGAGGGTTTACCAACCTATTGGTCAAAATAACTCACTGGATTTCATGTAACATTGGCAAACTGAAGCATAATAATCTTGACTTAATGACTCTCTGGACTGGGAAATAAACTTTTTTGGGATTTGAAAAAGGATGAATTAAGACAATAACTAAACTAGAAATCAATGATAAATAATCTAAGGAAAATAAGAAAATAATGAAAGGGAAGTAGATTGTTGCTTGTGTTACTCACTTATTAAAACAAAACAAACCTAGAACAACTAAATTGAATTGACAAGCTTTCCTCCAGGATCAAATGGAAAGATATTTCGTCCACCAGAGAACCTTGAAACATGATTTCTTCCTTTTTATGGTATATTCTTGTAAATAGGAGCACTTTTATGTACACATCTTTTAGATGATGTAGTTGGGCCTTCTATCTTCATTCTGAGATGCATGGATTGAAGATATAAATCCAAGACCCAATCATCTTCCTCCTAAATTATTATATGTTGCATAAATAATGATAACGCTACCTCATTCATAGGTTGATCATGATTTAACACATTCTAATTCAATTATTGTATTGCAACTTAGCTAGTATACTTGGATTGATGTCTTTATTAAGATCTATTTGAGGTAATGGCTTGTCATGATTTTCAGCTTCTTGATAGGTATACAAACTTGGCTATAATGCATCATTAATTTATTCTTAATGAACAGATGCAATAGTACTTTTTATAAAACATTCCAAAAGGCCTATTCATCATGATCAACTAAAAGGACATGAAATTCATTTGCAGTCTTACCATTTGAAACATGTTGATCAAATATTTATACCTTTTTTATGGAGTCATATGAAAGTTATTAATTTTTTTCACATATTTCATCTTCATCTTCTATAGAGAATGGCATCTCATCTTCTTCATTGAGGATATCCTAAAAATCATCTTCAACAAGTGTCTCAATCATGATATTCTCAACTAAAACCTCTTTCTCATCTTCATGAACTTCATTCATCTCATCTTCAACTTCTTCATTCACCTCATATTACCATAGATACCTAATTTTTTTCATAGAACTGCTCTTCTTGGATCACCTTCACCTCCTCTCTCTACTTGACTTCATCATCCTAAAAGATGTTTGAATGTTCTTTTTTATCTATGGACTATTGTACCTAATTCCAAGTCATGAACTTGGGTTTAAAAAATTCTTGAATTGAACTTGTGGTAGCCATAGGTGTGAAAGAAGGAATTTGCTATTGTGTTGCCTTTGCAGCAGCCATTAAATGTTAAAGATGTTGATTTGTAAGATCAATTTACCTAACAAGATTAGCCTCAAAATCATGAACTACATCATTGGAGATATATTCTTATAAACTTGAAGATGTAGGATCCTATATGATCTTTGCAATCTGAAAATTAGTCTCCTCAAAGCATACTTTTTTAACCTTCTGAGACCTTTCTTGGATAAACTTCCAAGTAAGAAAGCTAGGCAGGGTTTGGATTGACTCTGAGGGCTATGATAAACATTAGTTTGCTAATCATGAATGTAAAAGGGTAGCTCTATGGGAACATACTGCTACAAATGATGACCCTAGGCTTTCTCATAAATGACCAACCTTTCTTCAATGTTTACTATTAGAACGCCTATGTTTAGGATATCAACACTGAACTTTGAGTGACCTTGCCTTATGAAAGATGAACATACCTATTTAGCCTATTGTAAATTAGCTTTCATGTTCTAAATTTCATTCTTGTAAATCTCTTGCCTATAGATATTCTTAATTTTTATGCTTATCATATATTTATCATAACCAAATAGAGTTTGTTTGAAGCTTGAGATGGATTGATTTAGGACTTGATTGGGCTAATCAGGGGGATAACAAGATTCATGAGGGTTGTTATAAGACTGGTATGAGCTTTGATACTATAGATAAAGATTTGTATATTCATAATATGGCTGATATGGATCATGGTAGGGTTGATATGGGTCATGAGGGTCATACTAGAATTTCTAATGAGGATAAGAATGATGGAATTCTTCACTGTAGGCTGTCATAGCCTAGAAAATCATGAATACAATTGAAATTATGAACAATAATATGTCTTTAACCTTGGGATAAGGACCAAAGGAGTACTAAACACTAGCTTTGAAGATGAATATGATACAAACTATGTACTCTAATGGCTAAATTTATGTCCCATCGAGAATGACAAAATTGTTAGCAACCTAGATTAGCACCTTGTTTTGAAGGCTTGACAAATTTGGCTCTGAAATTCCTTCACACCTATACTAACATTGGAAAGATTTGAGGTGTGAGACACCTGAACTCAAACTATACCTCTAAATTTTGTTGAGACTAGCTCCTTTGATGTATCATTTTGCACAATTTACCAAACCTACTGATGTTGGGGTGAAAAAAGTAAGGAATAAACTAAAAATGAAACCCATATATGATGGTGATGCACCTGAATATTGATTGATTCTCTGTAAACTATGAAACTTTGGAAAATACACATAATAATATTGATTAATTTTTCAAAAAAACTATTTTATATCAGTCCTGAACATCAATAATTCAAATAGAGGTTTGAAATAATCTTTTAGGTTGAAGGTGTGTGAATGGAGGTCTCTAAAGACATTACATACTAACATTCTCCAACTCAATTTATGTTCTAACTCTTCAAGTGACCTATAAAGGATGAAACCATAGTGGTAGGTGATGAAAGGAACTAAAAATATATAGATCACACTTCTATGAAAATTAATAATTATAATTACACACTACAACCATGAATGATCTACAAACAAACTTCTCTTTATTGATTCTAGAGCAAGTTACAATTTTTGCATAGTATTCCTATACTAACCTGAGGGATGATAAAAATGGATTCAAAAGCCTACATATATAGTCAAATTGAAATACTATAGCCAATTTGGCATGGAAAATAGAATTATTAGTCTTCTTTGAATTAACTCTAAACTAAAGTCCTTTTACAATATTAATTAAAGTCTTCAAAAATCTTCCAAGTCTTCAAAATTTGCATGGCCTTTACTTTGGCATTGAATTGAAGGTGGTGGGCCTAAATTTGAATTTTAAACCTTATTTACATCAAAATACATTCCATTCCTCAATACTAAAGTTCTTTTATAATATTAAACAAAGTCTTCAAGTCTTCAAAAATAAGCATGGCCTTTACTTTGGCATTGAATTCGAGGTGGTGGGACCAACTTTGACTTGTCAACCTTCCTTGCACGAAAATAAATTACATTCCTTGGATGATAAATACATATTTAAGTGATTTGAAACTGAATTGAGGTCCTCCTTTACATGAAAATCATGAATAATGCATGAAATGTTTGGTCAACTCAAGACTAGTCAACTAGAGCCATTTGTACTTAAGACTAGTTAACTGCCCCTTTGAGCTCCTTTTTCATGAAATGAAACTTTAAGGCTGGAATTTAATTATATCTCCATGATATCAAGTGTGGGAACTCAAAAATTAACTCATTTGATATATTTTTAATGCTAAAACCATCTTTAATTTTTAACCAATTAGGCTTATTAGGCTAATTAGACCTAATAGCCAATCTTCTTGCATGTGATGACCTTGAAACTAAAAAAAAACCATTTAAACTTGAAAAAATGTTGATATTATACCTTTAATATTTCCTCATACCATGAGATTGGTGATTTTGATGAAGAAACTTTTGCCACTCAGTCAACAAGGTTGACTAGGTCTATTTTGCCACATTTTCCTACAGAGTGGTTGTTTTGGAGGAGTTGATTGGGGAACTTCCAAGAATATTTTTGAACATATGAATATTTTATGATGAATAAAAATTCTCAATATTTATTATCCATTGATTTTTTCATTTAAAATGCCTTGTACCTCATTTTACATGTTTTTTCTCCTAAAAACTTGATTTATGCCATGATCCATATAGATCCGTACAAAAAATTAAAAATTATGGAATCCTATCTAAGTTTAATTGATGTTTAAAAAGTTTTAAAGTTGATCCATGGTGTTTTTATGGCAATAAAAACCACTTTTCTCAAAACTGGTCACTATGAGGGTTTTAGAGGATTTTAGAGCTGAATCTACTTACTAATGATTTGATAAAGCATAGACCTCCACATCCAAATTTATTTACATTAATTTTTATTATACTAACCCCCTAAAAATATATAAAAATATTGGGTTACCATGTAAAATATATGAGAATATATCACGTGAAAGAAATTTGACTATGGGGTTTTGCTTGCATTCTGAACTGCCTACGCTCTTAGAGATTGTTCATAAAGCATAGACCCTCAAAAAAACTAAATTTTTCATGAATTGTAATTAAATATTTGTAATAAAATCATGTTAATATCATTTGGCCAAATTCTTCATGTGGTGAAACATATGAGCATCTAAATAGGTGGCTTGGAAGGGTGTATAGAACTACAGAATTTGAATTTTCCCACTTGGATGAAAATGAATTATCCATTTCTTCTACCTATATAAAAACATAATCATGGAAATTTTAACATGTCATCAAATAAATCTCAAGGTGCATCTTGCTTGATAGGTCCAAAATTGACTTTTTAGGCCAAAATACACCTGTTTGACCAGCTTACAAAAGGTTATTGACAGAACTAGGAAAAGTTTTGAATTATAGAGGTTGGTATTTGGATTTGAAAAGAAAAATTACCAACACTTTCTTCCCACATAATTGAAGCCTATACTATATCTAGATCTATATTAACATCAGAGCCAACTAAGTACCTTGTTTTATGTCATTTATATATATAACATGGCTATACTTTCCATTTATAGCTTATATGATTTTAATAAATTCAGCATATGATACATCTTATTTTAGTATTTAATTATCATATTGTAAATTTTAAATTCACCCTTGAGCCCTATCATTTCTATATCCTTAACCCTTTCTATCCAAGTAGGATCCACATCTAAATTAGGGTTAAATATTTGGTGAACCCAATCTTTAAACATCAAACCCTAGGTCAATTAGGGTTTTATGATTTATTTTATCTCTGATCCCTGATAAATCTTGTAATCATGTTTTCCATAGACATATATTTATATATTTCATGATCCAATACCTTATAGTTGATATGGTTTGTTATGGTACTTCTCTTGTAAAATGTTTTAATCAAATGTGTACGCATAATGAGAGAGTGTTAAAATAGAGACAACATTTCATATCTCTTCATAATTTATCTTGAAATTCCATAGATCAAGTATCTAGATGCCAACATGCATGCTCTCAACCATTTATTTTACCCAAGCCTTATTCAAGTGACAATTACCATTCCACACCCATGGCTTATATTGTATTATGCAATCCATGTTACTACTAATCAAAGAGGTAAGGTTGTTCAACTGACACCACCTATTAATATATAATAGGTTCCTCCTAAGCCTAAACTTGTTATAAAATCTAAGGGATATGACTTTGTTTACCAATTGAGCAATTTACATGCTAAAATTTCAATACTTTAGCTCCTAAAATAATATATTGTTTACAAAGACATATGATATGAGACATTATGTAAAACTCAAGTTCAAAATGATATTGATCTTACTTATTTTGTAGATGTTATTAAATATATCAATAATAATGTCAAACTAATTACCTTTGATCCAACTAACTTACCATCCAAAGATATTATTGATTAAGAGTTACCTTTGTTCATACAAGTGACAATAAAAAATAAGGGCATCAAAAGGGTGCTCATTGATAATGGATCGAGCCTAAACATTTGTATTATAAAAATTTTAACCACCATGGGCATTAACCCCAATCTGATTCAAAAGTCGATTATGCATATCCAAGGGTTTGATAATTCACATAGTCCTCTAGTTGACCAAATTACATTGGATGTGACATTAGGATGAATAATTATTTGAGCTAATTTTTAGGTAATGTCTCAATCATTGCATTACAATGTACTTTTATGTAGACCTTGGATACATTCAATGGAAGTTGTCCCATCTACACTTCACAAATGTGTAAAATTCATACATGATGTGACTTTATTAACAATGCTCACTAATGATGAACCTTTCAAATTTTAAAAAATGATACAATCTAAAATTGAAGGCATTCTTATAGTGGTACCACCTAAACAATGCATTCCTAATGAGCATATACACACTTATGAAATAGGTGATTCAAGTACAATGGCTCCTCTATCTCAAGATGCAAATAAGGTACCACATATTGAGGTGCACATAGATGCACATCAATAGCAAGAACCATTACCAAAGGAGCCATTAAAACCACAAGAACCTTCTTCATTTGAGCTTCCTTTTTTGGTCAATACTAAGTAGAATGATGGACATGTTTTTTATTACTATGATAGTGATGATGACACCACTCATGATATGGTAGATGATAAAATTCATGCACTAAAATTTGATCCACTTGATCACCTTTCACGTAACATGTTTGAACCCACAGGTCTTGGCACATATAAGATTAGTCCACTTGCAGAAGAAATGACACTAAATCCAAATACGAGGAATACAACCATAGTAGATGAGCATGTAAATACTTATTACTTAATTCATCCCTATTGGTTAAAAACATTGAGCCAAACTTATAAAGGTCAAATGTAAATATACCATGTAAATAATGTGGAGTCTTTTCTAGAAGCTTCATACCCTACCAAAAGGGAAGATCCTTATTGTCTTTCAAATGAAAATTATCTTTCAAAGTGACAAAAGCATGAAGATTTGACTATTACTACTAATATTGATGGGGTATATTACCGCCATCTCTATTTTGAGAAGAACAAGTGGGATACAACTTGTATAACTACATTCATTGAACAATTGGTACATACTATAGATGAACTCATATACTCTCTATTGATGCCAAAATCCCATGGATAAATTTGGTTACCTATTGCTTGTGGTACACATGTGGTGAACACAACCATATGGATATTATACCACGACCCCCATTTGAAATTAAAGCTTAGACAAGATTGGCTAGTCAAATGGCAAGCCAAGTTAGATAATACAAATATGTGTATTATCTTTCTTGATATAGACACAAATATTTGTATACCACATGATGGATATGATTATCTTCTCGCACCATTAGATTCAGGGAAGCTATTGGACAAATATATTGAAGAATAGACAATCCATCATTATAAGCAACACTTGAATAATTTGACAAATGGTCCTACATATTTTGATGATGAGGACTTCCTTGATTAGAACTCTTAAAAATTTCAAAAATATAAAAAAAATAAAAAACATTCAAAAAATTCAAAAACATTTTTGGCACCTACATGTTTTGTTGGCTCCTTGGCATCTATGTGTTAGTTCCATGTTGAGGGATAGTATATAATTTACTCCTACATATACATATACAAGAATAAACATGTACATGATTATATTACACTTATGGGTGTTTGTATTTCCCTCTACTCATGTCGTTAAGATGTTGGGGGAATCCATATTCTATGATCTTAATACTCATAGGTTATATGATTCGATGATCACTCTGCACTATCATGTTTGAGCTTACATATGTACTTACACATGCCTATTATCCTTGATTATATATTACACATGGTACTTGATATGCTATGTACTTGACATTTTTTGCTAACACATTTGATCCATTGGCTGCTATGACATGTTTATTTTTGTTACTTATGTTTCACTTTATACACTTCCTCGAGTGTTTTTCCTTGCTATTATCTTGCTTGTTCAAGAATTTGAATATGCTCTGTTGTATGCAGACCCTATGACTATACTTTTCTTCTTACACATTTGAATATGTCATGAAATTTTGAATATGTCATTCTTAGCTTTGTGAAAATTTGATGAAGTTATGTTCACTCGATTTTACAACATTTAAACATGATCCTTATTTTTAGTCTCCATGGACCATTGCCTTTTGACTTGCTTTTGAGTGCTTTATTTGCTTTTTGAGCTTGTATTATTACTATCTAGATGTTTCCATGATGTTTATCATGCATCTTAGGCCTACATGTGCTCACACTGGTTCCATGCACTTCAATGATACATTTACCTCAACATGTTTCCTTATATATGCTACATGGTTACATTAACAAATTTTATAATTGGCTTACCCTTTTTGTTACATCTGGATTCTCTCACTAAACTAATTTACCTAATTATCCATGGATGAATATGGTTGTTAAATTATTTTTTTACTTTTAACTAAATGATAAATCATATGTTGTTATGGGACAGATGTATGTTACTTAGATTTTATGAGTACATTATTATGAGATGGCTAATTTTGAATTATATACATAATGATTATGTTACATGAAATTGACTATCTTCTTGTCATGAGTTGGATGCAGGAGAGTTCATCCCTCTGAGCATGATGAAGGATGAACATCATTAAAGAGGGTGACGTAGATGGAGATGGTGAAGGATGATAGAGGAATTACTAAGACCCCTACACACACCACAGTAGATTAAAAATGTTATATGCATTATGTATTTTGATAGTTGGATATTAGAGTTTACATGTTTAAATATTGGTATGTAGTTATGGAATAAATCTTGTCTATGATTGCATTTTGTTTATTATATGTGGATTCAGTGCTTAATATATAGTAGGATTACATAAGGTTACTTATGTTTATCTCAGATTTTTGAAAGTAAATTAAATAAAAGATATCTAATTACTATTATATACAGACTAGTATAACATATTTAAAAATGTTATTGAATGTTAAGCTTACTATTATTGATATCCAATAATATAAATATAAGTCAAGCTATTAAAAATAAAATAAGACACATATATAGCCTATATACCCTAGTAATTGACTAAAATAGTTATCTTGTTATAATTAAAATCAACTACTATTAACTATCTTTTCTATAAAGAGATAATTACCTATATACGTTAACAAAGGAAGTTGTGTATCCTAAAAATACAAGCCTATTCTTTGATTTGTCATGCATAAGACTATGTTAAAAATTGAAAGTATAGTTATCATTATGTAAATGATTAATGTGGACTTCGTAAGTGGATATACTCGAGGCTTTTAATGTAAAGATCTTGCAAAAATTGTTAAACAAAATAAATGTTTAATAATATTAGATAAAGTTCTAATGAGAGATAAATTAGGGCTTCTGGTGTGTTAATGAAAAGATAAACTATGGATTAGTTGAGTTTAAAGGAAAGAAATTAAGGATTTTGCATTGACTATGAACTAAATGAATAGTGGCATGCAAATTTGAAATGGAAAGAGGTCGGTGAGAATAATAGGATAAGAGGGAGTTGTGGAAGATAAGGAGAGACACAGAGAGGAGAAGAAAATATGGAGTAAGAAAGAGAAGGAAATTGGGTTTTCTCAGTTTTAATTGGAAAGCGTAATAGAGGTTGGTATTCTTATTTGTTATTCTATTGTTTGAGGAATTATGTGTAGAAATTGGAAGTGAGAAGGTTTTGAAAATATTTATTTTGTTTTTGAATGAGGGTGATAGTATTAGCCCTCTAGATGGCTTGACCATCCATAGAGCTAATTCGCCATCCTCCAAAACCTAAGAATTTGAACTAGACTTGTTTGTATGTTAAAATTTTGGGATTAATTAAAGTTGTTTTTAGTTAACAACTTATGCCTTAGCTCAGAAAAAATAGTAATCTAGGAAATATTTTGTTATTATTATATAAATTATGATTCATAATTGGTAAAACATATTGTATACAGTTGGTAGGGTAACAAACTTTGGAGTATATAGACATATACAATAATACTATGTATACCAAGACAATGTTTGAAAACTTAATGTTGAAGACAGTGTATCATATAGGAAGACTTTCGGTTTAGGGTTTTTGTGTAGGAAAGTTAAATTCAACCATTAAACTTAAAATAGTGAATTTATATATATAATTATGACTTGGGTGAATTAGTAATAGGCCATAATCATCTATATGACACTAAGAATTGTTATTTAGAGAATACTTGGTAGGTTTATCAAATGATTTCAATTTAATGTTTAGTTGAATCTATTAGGGTTATTATACATGATAATATATTAATGTGTCGTATCTAATTGGAACAATTTGGGGCAATGAATATGTGAATACCTAGTCTGTGTATTGTCAATTAAACAGATTTAAGAGACCAGGTATATACATAAAGTTGTGTATTTATATGAATAGTTTAATATATGACTATGTAGTATAAAGATAAAATAGAGTATATATAAAAATATATATATGACTTAGTGTTTTGGAATATATATATACCTTGTGATTATATTTCACATACAGAATTGTGAGTTTAATGTTAATGGAAAAACTTAATTCTTTTAGCAAAAAAACAATACAGTTATATATACATATATAAACGGACTATGCATAAACCACAGTGAAGAATACATATAGCACGGACTGTGCAAATTTGTAAGAGACATTGAGTTATATATACATAAAATCGATTGTTTAAATTTGTTACTAAGTTGTGAGTGAAAGGTATTTGTAAGAATATAAGGTCTGCGGGTTTGTGGACAGAGTAGTATGAAAAATGAAATAGACTTCTGATTTGAAGACATGTGGATTCAAATAAGTCATTGGCTAGAAATGTAAAACCATGTATGTTTGACTTAATTAGATAGCATATTTATCTACATTAAAGAATCATTGATTATTATTAGCGGTATTTGGTAAATTAAGATCAATGTATACTGACTTGAAATTGGGGAAAACTAAGAAAAGGGATTAGGAATAAAACTGAGCCAAATTGAAGTTATTTATATTATGAAAATAAGGATCATGGTAATAATAAGACTTTAACTATTTCTCGAGCCTTTCTCATGAAAGATATCATCTTTGAGGCTTTAAAGAATAATAAAAAGTTTTGTTAGTAGGTTAGAACATAAATTGTGTATTAAATTATATATTATGGGGTATATAAATACATGATAAATAAGTATATAAAATATACCTATAGGAGAACTTAGGTTCTCATATATGTATATAACTTATATTTATAGAATGGGATGCATGCCTATAGTTATAGTAGTGACTAAACAGATAAGTCATGAAATTCGAAAGGATAGGGAACTATAACTATTTGAGCATAGCCTAAGTTCCTAAAAGGATGAATAAGGGAATATTTATGAGTTTATTAAAATCATTATGTAAGTTACGTTTGTTGGTTTGTATTAAGCACTATGACGTTTCTTTTATGAAAATAATGATTTGGTATTTTTAGCATTTACTTAAAGAAAGTAGATTCTATAGAGCGCATTATATTTACCCATTTGATAAATAAACTTATTATCATGAATATTATTTGTGTATGGAATAATATAAATGAGGTTCATTCATATGTTTGATGGACTAAATGTATGTATAGTAATTATTTCTATTTTATCATGTGTTTGTACTTAATAGCAAAAATAATTGTATGAATCTATTGGTTATAATGAATGTTAACCAAATCTAGAATTGTTAGTTCTAACTAAGCAGTAAGACAGACTTCACCAGTTTAGTTAGCATCTCCAATGTCAGATGAAGGTAATACGATCAAGTGGTGTGTATGGATTTGACTAGTCCTAGAGATCATATGTTATTTGAAAACTTTGGGCAAAGTAATGTTAGGTAAACATTATCAGTTCATATATATGATTTGCATGCTTGTGTGATATCATGCTAGAAGTTATTTTATTTATGGTACACATCATGTAGTAGAAATCTTATAGCACACAAGTACTTATATGTCTTTTTGGATTCTTGCACCGTCATTATTTATCTATCCATAAAGGGAGGGTCATTCCCTATTTGGGGGGATCATATAAGGGATCAGTGGTCTATGATTGATATGGAAAAGTTCTCGTATGATGCTCTCCCTCCCCACTATAGTACTTACTTGGAGACTACACTTGAGATTATCAGAGATACAGGATTTGGTATGACTCAAGCTCCATGGAGCATTGTATATATTATTTTACATATTAAGGAATTATGTCTGATGAAAATATAATTGATTATTATTATATATTGATAGTAGAGACTGTATTATTGCACTAATCATGGCTAGATTTTATTATGATTACTTTCCTTTTCCAATTATGATTATTTACATAAGTTGCTAGTGATCAGTAAATATAGTTGTACATGTTTACTTAAGTTTGATATGTATAGTTAGTAAGTTCAAAATCACTAATTAGATTCTCTTGGTGTAATCTAATAAAAGAATAAGTCTTGAGTAAATTTTAAAAAAAATATTGCATTATTCTAGCAAATTTCTATGGAGATGTTATATTGTGGTATCAGAGTTGTCGCTCAAACTCTAGGACTTAATGAGTCTACTAAAAAAATTATATTATTCTATTACTAGAATAAATAATGGTGTGAGCAAGAGCATTGGGTGAGGGTCATTTGAATGTCAATGACAATCACCCTCCATTTGATCCTAACTAATTTGTCGTTGAACAAGCAACAAAGTTAGATCAGATTAATACAACCATGAATGAGACTAGGGATAAAGTTGTAACCCTGGAACAGGAAATTCTTAGACAAGAGGAAGAAGACCATCAGGATGAACTTAAAAAGCATTATGTTGAATAATAAATCCTTCAAGAGTAGATACATGAGGAAGTGCATCAAGATGTGATAGCACTTGTAGCCATAAAATTGGCAAGGGATATGAAAAAGGTAAATCCACCTAAGTTTGATGGAACCATTATGGGAGATGGAGCTGAGGTATGGTTGACTGAAATAAAGAAGTATTTCAAGATTTGAAATTACTCTAAAGTCACCAAATCTATTTAGGGAGCTTATTAGTTGGTTGGAGAAATAACTACATGGTGGGCCAACAAAAATTTGGAAATGAATCTGAACTCGGCCACCACTACTTGCGAGCAATTTGTGACACTATTTAGTTCACGATGGCTTCCATAGTTATATTTTGATAAAAGATGATAGTTCAAAATCTGAAGTAAGGAGACTTATTGATGAATGAGTATTGGGAATAGTTCACCAAACTTCTAAATTATGTACCTTAGTATCAGGTAGATGAGAAGTTTAAGATTAGGAAGTTTATCATGGGATTAAAACCTCAAATTGGTGGAGAGGTGGACGTTCATGGACCATTTACCATGGACCAAGTCTTTGAGAAAGTAGTCAAGTAAAAGCAAAAGTTGAAATATCTTGCTCAGGTCAAGGACAAGTTTAATAAAAAGTTTGAAAGTTCTAAACTAACTTTTAAAAAGAAGAAATGGAAGCAGAGGAGTGAAGACTCCAAGAATCAGTTCAAGAGTTAAAATACCAAATTTAATAATTATAACATCCCTGTTGGGATCTACTAGAAAAACATAAATTTTTTCTCTCTTATAAATACATATGTAAAAGTAGACTACAACCCGAGAGTCTAACAAAGATAATTAAAGTAATCATGTACAAACCTGATAAAAGTTCACAATATAAGTATATATCTCTGAATCATGAGAGTATGACAACTCAATCAAGAAAGTATTTATAACATTTTACTTAATCAAATACATAATAACCACTGTCAATGTGCATCAATGGAAAATTACAATTCAATAATATTAAATACAATATTTTACAATGTACAAATAAGATACTTGGCTACTCTGGATCACAGTTCCCAAACTTCAAGTATATGTGGTAATCTCAAGTGTCATCTCGATAAGTATTACTATTATGGGGAGGGAGAGCATTATCCAAGCATTATCCAATCATAGACCAATGATCCACCACACTATCCCATCAAGAAATGGCCTTCCCTTCATAGATGGATAGATAGTGATGGTGCAAAAATCTAGAGAGACTAACAAGTACCAGTGTGTTGTATGATTTCTAAGTAAGTAAACATGCAGTGTATCATAGAAAACATGATTTATTGCAAGATATTTCACATATATATAAATCATACTCATGAAATGATAATGTATCACTAAACATACTTTGGCCAAACCTTTACGAATAGTAATATAAAATGATCTATAGATCTATCAATTTCATGCACACTACTTGATCAAATTGCCTTTATTTAACATTGCAATGCCAGTAAGCCAATGACTTCTATCTCACTCCTTACTTTGTATTAATAGTGTAGATTGATCAAACACAATTCAACCATAAGATTCAATAACATACATCCCACTAGCAAATGCAACACACGACATGCTATATGTGGGAATGATAACATCATACATTAATTATGTCTAACATATGCATGAATCTTTTCATTATATTCTATCCCATACTAGAAATAATATTTATCAGTATACCACCCGAGTAGACATACAAATTAACTGTACAAATTCATAATTAGTTTTCAGTTCTCTACATCCTATGGAAACCCATATTACAATAGTCCAGTATTTTAACCGTAACTAATAATTCAACTTATAAAGTATCCAAAAGTATATGGAAACATTCATTTCAAACAATAACTAGAAATCAAAACCTTTGTTTATCCCGTAAACACAAAAGGGTCTAGTTTATTTGTTTGGTTTATTTTTGGGGTTTTATTAGCAACCATTTGCTAAACTATTAATTTAATTTCTCACATTTTTTTGATTAATATTTCTCTCAAAAAATATTAACTAAGAAAGTTTGCCCCATGTTTCCACTTATAGTCATAACTTAATTCAATGTTTCGCTTGAGGTGTTACCGTATTTTAAGGATCCTAAGAGTTTTTATAGGTTTATTCCACAAGACAAAGAGGTAAATTTGTCTAAATTGAATTACACATTAATATGGCTAACTGCATAGTTATAACTAAGAATATGGTTCTATAGTACTACTCTCCTATTGGAATGTATCAATACAATGTTTTGTACCTATAGGACAACATGTATATAGTTGTAGTTGTAGGAGATTTTACTACATGGCTAAAAAGTTTAGAAGCAATCTGATTTAAACTGTTTTATAAAACAAGTTTAGAAAACCTCCCAAATTCTGCTACAATGTGATCAATTAAAAAAATCTTCTCTAATAATTATTTGGTTGATGCCCATGGAGGAGATATATCAACCTATTAAATTCTAATCTATATTTCAAAGTCTAAACTTCTTAATTAAATAACCTTTATAACCATTTAAGATTATAATAATATTATAATATGTGTATTTTTATATTCTCACTCCATGGAGTATGTAAGGAAAATATAACCATTTCCAAACTTTGGCTGGCAGTATAACCCATTATAAAATACTTGGGAAAAACATTAAATAACTTTAAGCCTTATCCCCTAAATCTTCCTTACTCCATGCCATTTAGATCTACTAACATTAAGAGGATGAAAATAAGAGTAGGTTTTTAAATATATCCAAAATACCCATGGCTGGAAAATTATCAATATAACTAAGTTTAATATAGTTTGGTGTTATAAGTGAGCAAGAAATACTACACATGCCAAATCCTATTTTTTGATAGTTAAAGTACATAAATATGAAATTCTAGTTTATATCAATGCTAAGTTTAAATTGTCTAATCACAAATAGTTTGCAAGGAGACAGAGCTAGGTAGCGATGTCCCACAGAAACCAATTTGATTATATTTAAATTTTTCCTTTACTTTTCTAGGACATATATCTAGGCCTGTGTACAAAAAGATTATTGTTCATGTATTAACTTATTAAAACTACATGTTTAGAGTATTTTAAGTGTATAATTTGCCATTTATTTTTACCCATATGTGTGGGAAATTAAATCCCCAATTCGCCTTATACTGGGTTTAGCTTAATTTGCTAAAGTAAGATGACGCCTTGCATCCTCATTGCTAACTAAATTTGTTAACTTGTGCTTAGCAAACTGTATATACAATTTCATTCTTTAACTTATGACACCACATCTGTATGAGTTTATAATACTACTAGGAAAATGTATAAATCTATGTTATATAATTGCTCCAAGATCAGTATGATGCTTCAAAATACATGTTATGGGTATAGCATAATGTTTACATGCTTGCTACGGGTTCTACCTGATACTATACATGCTTTTTATGAGTACCATGTGAGGCTCAATAGGCTTGCTTCAAGTACCACATGTTGTTTATATATATATATATATATATATATATATATATAATTGCTAATTTAGAAAATGCCAAGCTAGATACTCATTAGATATAGTGCTAAATTAAAATCTACTAGAACTAATAGAAAAATATTGACCTGAATTATAATACCCATCTAAAAATGTATCTTTTTATGCTTCAAAGGATAGTTCAGTGCTTTCCTAGGTAACCCATTATTTAGAATTTTAAAAGTACTTTACTAGTTAAATAGCTATATTCGAACGATGCCTAGCCAATTCCAAATTTGTATATGTGACAGATAAAATCAGGCTTATAGTTTTATAAATTAGATCTAAGATAATATTATTTTTTCCTTTGTATGGTGTTGCAATTATCTACAATGGATTTAGTATTCATTACTGGTTATAAGTCACGTATATTCCCAAACAAATATTTGCACAAATTTTTCTAAAGGATTTGGGTGTTTCACAAAATTTGAGGGCTTTTCAGCAATACTTTTGACCAAATCCCATTCATCAAAGATTACTATGTTATTATTCATTATTTAATAATATTATTCTTCTCACATCATTAAGACATTGAATTTTAAGTACACCACCTATCGTCAAAATTTGCATGTTGATCCTATGTGCTTTTTCTTCTCCATGTCATGTCCTTCTTGATTTCCTCTCCAATGCATAAGCTATCCTAATTCTCTTTCATTCTTCTCTTAAATAGAACAATATATGCTAAATTGTTCTCCCAGATTTTTGTTTTTGTTTTATCTTTTTGTTTTTGTTATTTTTATGACCTCTAACTTTTGAATTAATTTATTTTCTCTATTTTTAATGTTTTTCTCTTTTTATCTTTTGTCTATTAAAATAATTCCCTTTTTATATTTTAATATAAAATTATAATTTTATATTAAACCCCTTTAACATTTAATTATGCTTTAGAAATTAATGGAAAAATCATAAATAATAACTTTTATTAAATTTTACTTTTATTAATTTTACCTTTACACGATAGGTTAAACACACAAGGGAATTTATTCCTATTATTTACCTACTCAAGCATTTATAGAAAATAACAATTTAAATAAATACCAAAACAATCATTTTTAAATGCATTTTCTATTATGACTAATTATTGTGATGTGTGCAAGGTTTTGCTAGCTATCTATTGATCAATGACATCTCTATCTCTACCACCCTCTTCGATGATGCTCTCCCTCTGACACATTTAAGAGAAGAATTATCCTACATCCACCTCACAACACATAATTAATTAGATCATATCACATGATAATCATAAGTAACAATATATAATTAAAACAATTCATTAGTATGCTTAAAATATAAACACATACATAACTAGTTCATAATAAGTAACCATGAATTATCATCTAACTAAGCAACATTCTATTATCTTGAAACAGTATAAATCTCAAGCTTAATCATAAACTATAATCAATATCATGTGTATCTACTATAACCATCTATAAATAGTCTAATAGTTAGCTTAGTGAGGAATCAAGATGTAACAATAGTGGTTCAGGTAGCAAGAAACTTGATAATAGTTCTAAGTGTAGTTTTAAGGAAAACCAATAATTTGGTAAGGGACCACCAGGAGATTGATTTATTTGTGAAGGTGACCATTTTTTATGTGAGTGTACCCATGATAAGTTGAAGAACAAAGGTTATACCCCTTAGCAAGGAAGTTTTCAACAGTGTATTCATGCAACAGTTAATAATTAGCAAGTTGAGTTCTAAGCTTCACCCATAGAATTTTTAGGTATTTTATTTGAACATCTAGTTTCCATTTTGATAGATACATGGGCTAAATAATGTTTTATAGCTCCTATAATTCTAATTAAATTGTTTAGAAAAGTTGGTGTAATGGCAAATGCATGGTTGGTACAATATGGGAATGACTCTAAAGTCTAAGTTGATAAGTGTTTAGTAGAAGAAAAAATTAAGTTGCCAAAATTTACAATGGTTGTGGATATTTATGTAGCACCACTAGGGTCATATGATGTGATATTAAGATTCAATTGGCTTGCGAATCATAAGGCCAAGGTTGACTGTTATCAGAAAAGAGTGGATTATCTTGATGATTCTAGAAATTAGATATTAATTCAGGGTGAGAAAAGGGAATTAAGACTTAGGCAAATTTCTAAAATGTAACTTAGGAAGGCCCAAGGTAATAAATGTCAAGAATTTATCATTAAGATAAATGAAATGGAGGAAACTAAGAAACCATCAATTGAAGATTATCCTTTCCTTAGGAATTTTCATAATGTGTTTTTTAAAAAGAATGGTTAGGATTACCTCTTAAATGAGAGTCTGACTTCTCTATTGATATTAAATTAGGATCAAAACCTCAGTCTAAGGCTCCATATAGAATGACAACCATTGAATTAGTAGAATTAAAGGCACAACTTCAGGAATTGTTATTCAAAGGGTTGATCAAACCAAGCATGTCACCATGTGTACTAGTTATCTTCATTAAGAAGAATGATGGCACTATCTGACTTTGCATTGATTATAGAATATTGAATAAAACATCCATCAAGAACAAGTATCCACTACCTTGAATAGACAATTTTTTGTTATCAAATGTAAGAAGCAATAATCTTTTATAATATTGATCTTAGATTAGTATATCATTAATTAAGGATAAAGGATGAAGATATTCCAAATATGGCTTTTAGAACTCATTACGAGCATTACGAGTTTATAATGTTACCATTTGGGTTAACGAATGCACCTACAATATTTATGAATCTCATGAATAACATGTTTAGAGATTACCTAGATCATTTTGTATTGGTCTTTTTAGATGACATTCTAATTTATTCTAAGGATGAAAAATAGCATCTTTAACATCTAGAGTTGGTTTTGAAACATCTACAAAAGCACAGGTTGTATATAAAATTGTCCAAGTGTGCATTTTTCCAAAATAAAGTGCAATATCTAGGACATATTATCTTAGTATATGGCATTTTTATTGATTCAACTAAGATAAGAGCCATTATCAAGTGGTCAACACCAATGAATGTCTATGAGGTTGTTAGGTGTGGAGCCTGATTGTCTTCCAAGATTAGAGGTTAAATTTATGATGATTATTTTAGCCGAGTTTGGATCCCATTATTTGTATCCCTATTGGTGTGAGGGATTGAAAGGGGGGCAAACAATTTATTAAAATTATCTTGTAAAATTGTAATTTTCTAGTCAATCTAGGCCATTGATTATAGGTTTCCAGATCTAATGGTAGAAGTTATGTTTAGGTTTTTTTCACCCTAAAATGTATTTAGATATGGTTGAGATGTATGTGAAGAAAAAAATTACCACATAGTGGAGGCGGACAAGGGGAGAGAGGTATAATAGGATTTGTTATAGGATTTTGTTTCTCTCTTTTATTGTTAGAAATAATATATTGGATAATTTTGGTAGATGTAGCTTATTTTGGGTGAACCACATTAAATATGGTGTCTCCTATTTATTTATTTTCTAAATATTTAATTAATTTGTTTCATAGTTTTTCTTGTATGTGATTTGGGGATAAATCTAGGTTTTAATTTATCCTAATAGAGGTAAGAAGTTTTATGGGATTAGCCAGCTATTATAAAAAAATCGTTGCAATTTTTTTTAAATAGATAATTTGATTACCTCTTTGTAGCATAAGAATCAAAGTTTCATCTGGTTAGATAAGTGTGGAGTAGCTTTTTAGGAATTAAAAAGAAGACTTACTTTAGCACCAGTGTTAAGAGTTCCTGATCCCAATGGTCAATTTTCAATGATAACAAATGCATCTAAGGATGGAATAGGAGGAGTCCTTATGCAGGATGGTATAGTAGTAGCTTATGAGTCAAGAAAGTTGAAGCCTTGTGAGGTTAATTACACCCCTCATAATCTTGAACTTGCAGCAATTGTTTATGCTTTGTAAGTTTGGAGACATTATTTATTGGGAAAACTGTTTGACCTCAAGACTGATAACTTGAGACTCAAATACTTATTCATATAACCAAATTTGAATGCTCATTTAAGGCACTGGTTAGAGTTTTTATCTGACTATGAATTTGATATCAATTACATCAAAGGTAAAGAGAATAAAGTAGCTAACACCTTGGGTTGTAGAAGGTACATAGCAACTATGGCTACTATCAAAAGTACTTTTAGGGATTGTATGATTGAGTTCTCATCAAAAGATGAATTTATGACTAAGTCAAGAAAATTTTGATTGAGAATGCTCAAAATCCTAGGTATAAAGGATACAACTTAGAGAGCGATGGTCTTCTGCGTTATATTGAAAGGATGTATGTGTCAAATAGATAAAATATAAAGAACACATGCTAAAATAACTATATAATTCCCCATATTCAGGACACCTAGGAGTAACCAAGACTATAGTAGAGCTTAGACCACTTTATTTCTAGAAGGGAATCAAGAAAGATGTAGCATAATTTATGTCACATTGTTAGGAATGTCAGTGAGTAAAAGTTAAACATGTACATCTAGTTAAATTATTATATCCACATGATATACCGAAGTGAAAATGATATGTGATTAATATAGACTTTGTCCAATGATTCACATTATCACAAAACATGCATGACATGATCTTGGTGGTAATTGATAAATTAACCAAAGGTAACACATTTTATCCTAGGCAATTTGATAGATGATGCACCAACTCTTGCAAAAAGGTTTGTAAAGGAAGTATATCAATTGCATGGTTTTCTAGATAATATCATATCAGATCATGATTCGAGAATGACTTCTTGATTTTGGTTAACTCTAAATTTAACTTTGGGTACATAACTAAATTTTAGCACTGCTTATCACCCATAGACTAACGATTAAACTGAGTGAGTTATTAGGTATTAGAGGATCATCTTTGCATGTATTACATAGATCAACAATACCAATGGAAATAATACCTTCTATTGGTTGAGTTTTCATACAATAACTCATACTAGCCTACTTTAAAGATGGCACCATTTGAAGCACTTTATGGAAGAAGGTGCAGGGCACTAATTAGTTGGGATAGATTGGAAGATAGGGTAGTCTTTGGACCTAAGATGCTTTCAAAAATGGAGGAATAGGTTAAAATAATTAGGAAGAGATTAGTTGAGGACAATGATAGCTAGAAGAGTTATGTTTATCTGAAGAGAATAGCTAGGCAGTTTGCAATAGATGATAAATTATTCTTATATTAAGCCACAAAAGAGCTCGATTAAATTTGGGAAGTTAGCAAAAATTTCACCAAAATATGTGGGACCCTTTGAGGTTTTAGAAGTGGTCAATCCTGTAGTGTATATGCTTACATTGCCACTAGCCCTAGCTCTATTGCATAATGTCTTCTATGTATCTTATCTTAAGATGTATATAGTTGATCTTTCGCATGTGTTGGATTGAAATGTTTTGCAGGTTTTGGATCCTAGAGTGGTCACGGTAGAACCAATCAGATTCATTGACACTCAAAAATTTTATTTATGTAATAGAGAAGTGTCATAGGGTAAGGTCTAATGGGACTAATACTCTAAGGATAGTGCTACTTGGAAGGACTATGATGAGTTCTACAAGCTATTTCCACATTTGTTGCTTGATTTGATGCTAGATACTATGTTATATTTTGCTAAACTCTATTTTTTATTCAAAACTATTATTTGAATAAGTGTCATTGGGATGATGACCAATTTTAAGGGGGAAGGATGTTACATCCTAATTCTCTCATTAAACCAATTTACCTAATTATCTATGGATTAATATGATTGTTAAATTATTTTATTACTTTTAATTAAATTATAAGTCATATTTTGTTATGGGACATACATATGTTACTTAGATTTTATGAGTTCATTATTATGAGATGGCTAATTATGAATTCTATACATAATGATTATGTTACTTTGTTGTTATAGCATTCTTTAAAATCATGATGAAATTGACTAACCACCTTCTTGTCATGAGTTGGATACATGAGAGTTCATCCCTTAGAGCATGATAGAGGGAGAGCATCATCATAGAGGGTGGTGTAGATAGAAATGGTAAAGAATGATAGAGGAATTGCTAAGACTCCTACTCACACCACATAAGATTAAAAATATTATATGAATTATGTGTTTTGATTGTTAGATATTAGAGTTTGCGTGTTTAAATATTGGTACGTAGTTATAGAATAAATCTTGTCTGTGATTGCATTTTGTTTATTATACGTGGACTCAGTGCTTGATGTGTAGTAGGATTACATAAGGTTGTTTACGTATGTTTCTCTATGATTTTTGAAAGTAAATCAAATAAAAGATATATAATTACTATTATATATAGACTAGTATAATGTCTTTAAAAATGTTATTGAACGTAAAGCTTACTATTATTGATATTCGAGAATATCAATATAAGTCAATATATTAAAAATAAAATAAGACATATATATATCTTATATACCCTAATAATTGACTAAAATAGTTATCTTGTTATAATTGAAATCAATAATTAATTTATCTATCTTTTTGTTTAAGAGATAATTCCTATATACGTTAACAAAAGAAGTTGTTTATCCTAAAAATCTAAGCCTAGTCTTTGATTCATCATGCATAAGACTACGTTAAAAATTGGAAGTATAGTTATCATTATGTAAATGATTAATGTGGACTTGGTAAGTCAATATACTTGAGGCTTTTAATGTAAAGATCATGAAAAAATTATTAAACAAAATAAATTATTAATAATATTGGAGAAAGTTTGAATGAGAGAGAAATTAGGGCTTCTAGTATGTTAATGGAAATATAAATTGTGGATTAATTGAGTTTAAAGGGAAAAAACTAGGGATTTTGTATGGACTACGAACTGAATGATCAATGGCATGCAAATTTAAAATGGAAAGAGGTTGGCGAGGAGAATAGGATAAGAGGGAGTCATGGAAGAGAAGATAGACATAGAGAGGAGAGACACAGAGAGGAGAAGAAAATATAGAGCAAGAAAGATAAGGAAATCAGGTTTTCTTAGTTTCAATTAGAAAGCATAACAAAGGTTGGTATTGTTATTTGTTATTCTATTGTTTAAAAAATCTTGTGTAAAACTTGAAAGTGAGAAGGTTTTGAAAATATTTATTTTGTTTTTGAATGAGGGTGACAGGCTTAGCCCTATGGATGGTTTGTCCATACACAATGCTAATCCACCATCCTCCAAAACCTAAGAATTTCAGCTAGACTTGCTTGTATGTTAAAATTGTGGGGCTAATTAAAGTTGTATTTAGTTAAAGGCTTATGCCCTAGCTCAGTAAAAATAGTAATCTGGGAAATAGTTTGTTATTATTATAGAAATTGTGATTGGTAATTGTTAAAGCATATTGTATATAGTTGGTAG
This sequence comes from Torreya grandis, assembly GCA_037957365.1. NCBI lineage: Eukaryota > Viridiplantae > Streptophyta > Pinopsida > Cupressales > Taxaceae > Torreya > Torreya grandis. Next base: position 2,398,108 of record JARHVA010000468.1, on the reverse strand, counting down.
GGTAACAAACTTCAAAGTATATAGACATATATATCAATACCGTGTATACCAACACAATGTTTGAAAACTTAATGTTGAGGACAATTTATCATATAAGAATATTGTCAGTTTGGGGTTTTTGAGTAGGAAAGTTGAATTCAACCATTAAACATAAAATAATGAATTATATATATATGACCTGGGTAAATTCGTAACAAGCCATAATCATCTATATGACACTAAGAATTGTTATGTAGAGAATACTTGGCAAGTTTCTAAAAGGTTTTCAATTTAATGTTTAGTTGAATCTATAAGGGTTATTATACATAATAATATATTAATGTGTTGTAGCGAATTTGGAACAATTTGGGGCAAGGAATATATGTGAATACCTAGTATGTGTATTGTTAATTAAATAGATTTTAGAGACTGGGTATATACACAAAGTTGTGTATTTATATGAACAGTTTAATATAGGATGGTGTAGTATAAAGATAAAATAGAGTATATATATATATATATATATATATATATATATATATATATATATATATATATATATATATATCACTGAGTGTTTTGGAAGATACACACACATGTGTGTGTATCCTATGGTTATATTTCACATG
>JARHVA010000468.1:580000-592500 GCA_037957365.1 Torreya grandis | reverse complement strand
ACATGGTAAAACTCTCAAAAATCTAATTTTCCTTTCTAAACCCTAGAATAGGGTTTCTAGGTAGACTGAGCTGCCCAAGAGGGAATAATTTGAAACTGTGACCACTTACACTACCTTAAATCACTATAAATGAATTTTAATGTTATTTATAACTATTATTAATCTTTTTAAAATGTTTATTTCTCTATTTAAGGCTTTTATTCATGTATTCCACACTAACCTAAGTTGATTTTGTGTATTCAACAAGCTTGTGTACATTTGCATAGAGACAAAGAGATTCTAGGGTTATTGGAGGTTTTCACATATCTATGATATATTAATATACCTTATAATAACTTATCATACTTATTAAAATTTTTCATGGTCTTTATGACAAATATGTCTCATTATGCACAGTTGGATTGTGTGTGGATTCTTAGCAATCTACATGGCTTTCATTGGTTTGTAGTATTATAACAATCAAAATAACACATAACATTCTTATGAGAATTAATAATGTATTATTACCATAATTTTATTTAGTTTATTAAATATCTAAACCTTATTCATTCCTTTTAATGCATGAGTAAGTTCTTTACTTTGATCAAGAACTAAGAAATATAGAGTATTGTTAGCTGATTATCAAACAAGGAATTCTCTAATTATTTGTTATTAAAAATGGATTTTGTTATACTAAAATACAAAAATTATTTTAACATGTTTAAGACCCATTAAAAATTTAACAACATATTTCTTGTATCATCTCATGTATACAGGTCTTTCAACACAGAGTATATGTTATTCAGAGTCTGTAAACTAGTTACTTATCAAGATCATTATAGAGAACTAAACCAAATGATTACACAATACTCAAAGATATAAATCACACATGTTAATATTTACCAAAAAAAACTTCAAAGGCCCATTTTATTTCTTTATGTGATTTCCCATTACTTTTTCACACAGTCATTTCATGGCATATTTACATGATAATGACTGCAACCTTTGTTTCAAGAATACAAAAATTTCTTCATTCATTTTCTTGGGGGTTACATATTCATTATCCTTCATAGACATTATTTATTATAATATATAATAGTATAATGTGCATTACATCTTGATTAATATTATGGAATATATCTTATAAGGCCACATGCAACCCACTAGACTAGTAACTTAGAAATGGACAATAACACCAAATTCTTGGCTATCAATTTAGGATGAAATTTTACAATTTGTAGTTAAAGTTTGTTATAAATTATGTCACCAATAATATTTGAAAGAAAAAATTCCATTTTTTAAGTGATGAAAAGGGCTTAAATCCCTCTCAATAATTTATGTTCCCATAATCTTAGAGATACACTTGGTAGCCCTATAGCACATGCTGCATACACATAAGTTCTTTGTGATTCAAATAGGGTTTCCAAGCCTTGTGTTGATGAGTCCAAATGCAATGGCCAAATTTTCAATGTCATTATAGAGCATATATTCCTTCATCTCATCCTCTATGTCATGTGGGATAGAGTTTTTATTAGATATAAACCTACAAAGCTTGATAATGCATTTGCCAGCATGCCCCCATGTCAATTTTCAAAAGGAAGATATATTGATAGCAAAACCCCAAGAATTAATGATGCAAGTGATGAATATTCAACTTTATGAAAATGGGCCCCATAGACTCTTCAAATTAGAGCCAACTTGTAAGTGGAAATTATGGTTCATAACAGATGGATGTAACATTCGATAGATTAGGCACTCACCACAAAGAATATAGAGAAACATAGCATATAGAATCTAGAATAAGATTGGGAAATAAAATAAGATCATATTGGGCCCAGATACTGACTCAGTTATAGATATGGATTGGGATGATTCCACACATCTACCTACATAATACTGACCAGGGGAGAAATTTAGGGTGATCCCTATCTATCTATATCTAGGTAGGTGGGGTAGGGATATTAGTTATATCATCATCCATAGATATATTCCCATTGAAAATTTTGGTTGACATTTGTGCTATCATGACTGTCCCCAAGACTTGATGATGCAAGTAATGTAAATGCAACTTTATGAAAATGGTAATGCTCATTTATCGCATACTAAACATGTTTTGGGACTTATGGTAGGAATCATGTATAATGGTAAGAATTAAAATTTTATATTTCTCTCACACCAGATCAAAAACAATAGTAGATAGAATAATGATTGGAGAACCTAGAGTTGAAAACTTATTATGTAAGAACCAAAAAAAAGGAAAGAAAGAAATCATATTATATTAGGTCAATGGAACTTGAAATACAATGATTAATAATATCAAGAGGAGTGAAAAATGAGCTAAAAGTATAAAATAAACAAGAATTTAAAATCTAGAAGTACAACAACAAAATATTGTAACTAACTAGCAAGAGTGAACCCTAAACATATCAAAAAGGAGAGCATCATGTATTACAAAAAATAAATATAACCATGTGAAAAAAGGCCCATCAATAAAGAAGATAAAGCTAATGAAAACAATGGCCAAAGTCAAAAGCTAACCTTAATCTATATTTGAAGGCAAAAAAGATGAAGGAATGAAACAATCATCAACTACATTGAAAGAGCCAACACAAGATCTGATAATGTGCATAGGAGAATTACCAAGACTAAGTGGCCATGGCTAAGAAATATTAGTGGGTGCACAAGGAACCTCTACCTAAAACTTGCTTAACATTCATGACAAATGATCCTCTAAAAATAAAGACGAAGTTGCTAATTCACCTCTATCCTAATCTCATGGAATGTAGACAAGGTATGAACTGAGACTCTACACCAAATAATGATAGACACACCATTTCTAACACAATAAAAGGAGAAAAATAATGAAGGTACTTGTAATCTTGCATTAACCAAAAAGAAAAGACCAAGTGTAGAAACAAGAAACTTGTAGTAGTTTGCATAAGTAAGGCTTACACACAAGCCTTTGTATTATTTTGTACATCTTTACACATGTGTTTTTTTACTCACACATAATCTATTCTGTGTATGAATCCTAAAACTAAAATAAGGAATCTTGAAAACTTTAAAAATTTATTTGAATGTCTTGATGTATAACTTTTCTTGTGAGATTGCAATGTCATGCAATGAAGCAAAAATGCGTAGCAGTTCGGAGAAGTCTTGCTCATGGTCTCTTTCATGCAATTTCCTTTTCAAACCATTATGTCCTACTTTAGGTAGTGTAGCTTGTTATATTTGCAAGTCTTACAAAGTAATCTAACTATTGAAGAAAGTAATTATTGCAAGTTTTTAGTTGTTTTACATTTAATGCCTGAAATCACAAAAGGTTGTTGAATGCATTTACTCTCTTTATGATGTGTTAGAGGTGTGATGTGTTATGGATCTTTAGGATTGTATTTTTTATTTATTTACTTTAGTGGGTGTTTTTGAGCATTAATATAATTAGATGAGTTATATGGTTATATAAATATACCTCTACACTTGTGTGAAGGCATTCAGAAAAGCCAAGAGGAATTCTAGAGAATGGCCATTAAAGAACACTACTAGTAGTGATCTATGCATAGATTTAGGGAAGGGACTAAAGGGTTGAATCAAATACCTATTCATTAAGCTTGTACCCTAGACGTTATGAAACTTGGATTTGCTTTTAAATATGTTTCTTATTAACATAACAAGTATAATTCACAAAATAGGTAACTGAACTATTATTCTTTGCTTCCAAAGTAAGGTTGTGTTGTGCTAATGATGAAGTAGTGTTCCCTTTGGGACTATTGACTTCATACAAAATTTCAGAGAGTATTGAATATGGGAGTGAATTTTGATTCAAGTATTTTTTACATGTATTTCTTATCTTATTTACCTTTGGAATATATTTCACTTGGTAGATCTAGTTTAGAGAAGTTGAAAAAGGATTTAGATGCAAGCATTGAAAAAGGCATTGCATTTATTTGACATTAACTTCATACATGTGTTGCAAGGAGGATAATAATTTTTTTAAATCATTCTCTTAGTCACCCATGTATAAGCTTAAACAATTGTTGACATCTTTACTAGGTAAGAAATTTTGTGTTCCCTTGCTTGTGATTCTTTTATATTGAGATGACATCCAAAGTAGAGGTAGAAAAATATCTGGTTTAATTATCTAAAAATTTACCTATTGTGGTGAGATTAATCAAATTCACTATTTCCATAATAACTATTAAATTACTACAATAATAATAAATTTGGGTGCTTATAATTTTACATTACAATCATAACAGAGTTCTCTACTACCTTTTTATAAATCTTCTAACTAATCCACTCATACAGTCATGACTTTATTCTAATTTTTTGGAATTGAGATAGCTCTAGTTCCTGGTAACTATTTACAGTGGGCTAAAAAGGTGATTTTTGGTTTCAAAATGGTTTTCTTAGAGAGGGGTCAAAAAAATTTGGATACTAGCCCATTTTGCATCTCTTTTGGGAACTAGAACTTGGTTTGATAGAATTTTCCAATACTATTTTAAGGTGCCTCCAAATATTTGAGAATCTTATATTTGGCATGAAGTTTATGTGGACCATAAAGTTTATGAGTGATGCATACTAAAGGCTAAAATGATATTTTTGGGAAGTAGATGTGGACACCAAGCTGGTGTTAAATTTCAAGGTCAACCCTATTATCTATTTAACATTGCCTTTGATAGACTAGGATGATTCAACAAAAGTAATAGTAAAGAAAAATCTAACATTGCCTCTCATATGTTAGGATGATTTAGTATAAAAAAATTAATCACTAAAGAAAGTTTTTGTGGTACCTTCAAGGTATCTCTTAGGAGATACCTTGAAGGATAGTTATAATACCTTGAAGGTATAAAAAGGAACCATTAAGGTATCTTATAGGAGATACCTTGAAGGTATTACAAGGAACCATCTTCAAGGTATCTCTTATAAGATGCCTTGAAGGTATTTTAAAGGACCTTTAAGGTATCTCCTATGGAATAACTTAAATATATTACAAGGACTAGAAAATACATTTAAGGTTTTTGGAATACCTTCAAGGTATCTCTTAGGAGATACCTTGAAGGATCCTTGTAATAACTTGAAGGTATAAAAAGGAACCATTAAGGTGTCTCATAGGAGATACCTTGAAGTTATAAAAAGGAACCATTAAGGTGTTTAACAGGAGATACCTTGAAGGTATTACAAGGAACTATCTTCAAGGTATCTCCTATAAGATGCCTTGAAAGTATTTCAAATACCTTTAAGGTATCTACTACAAGATACCTTGAGTGTATTACAAGGACTAGAAGATATCTTGAAGGTTTTTATAATACCTTCAATTTATCTCTTAGGAGAACCTTGAAGGTATAAAAAGGAAATATTAAGGTGTCTCATAGGAGATACCTTGAAGGTATTAAAAGGAACTAGGTTCAAGGTTAAGGTATCTCATACAAGATACCTTGAATGCATTACAAGGACTAGGATATACCTTGAAGGTTTTTTTAGTAACTTCAAATTATCTCTTAGGAGATACCTTGAAGGATCCTTGTAATACCTTGAAGGTATAAAAAGGAACCATTAAGATGTCTTGTAGGAGATAGGTGCCTTGAAGGTATTACAAAGAACTAGCTTCAAGGTATCTCATATAAGATGCCTTGAAGGCATTTCAAAAACCTTCAAGGTATCTCATATGAGACACCATTAATGTATTACGAGGACTAGGAGATACCTTGAAGGGTTTTGTAATACATTCAATGTATCTATTATGAGATACCTTGAAGGATCCTTGTAGTACCTTGAAGGTATAAAAATGAACCATTAATGTGTCTCGTAGGAGATACCTTGAAGGTATTACAAGGAACTAGCTTAAAGGTAACTCCTATTAGATGCTTTGAAGGAATTTAAAGGAAATCTAAGGTATCTCCTATGAGATACCTTAAAAGTATTACAAGGACCTTCAAGGAAAGACATTTAAGGTATGAAGGTATTATAATGAACTTCAAGGTATCTCCTTGGAGGTGCTTGTAATACCCAACTTAAATCTATCTCTTAGAAGATGTATTGAAGGTATTTCAAAGACCTAAAATGTATCTCCTACGAGATACCTTGTATGTATTACAAGGACCTGTGAGGAGATACCTTAAAAGTATTATAAGGAATTTCAAGGTATCTCCTTGACTGTCCTTCTAATACCTCCTAAATATATCTTATGTATGAAGGTCTATGTAATACCCTCAAGATATATCCTACTTATGAAAGTCCTTGTAATTCATTCAAAATATGTAATAATATTTTTAACATGGAACTTTAAGGTATCTCCGTAAAGCTCAGTTTAATACCTTCAAGTTCTCTCATTGAAGTTCATTGAAATATCTTCAAATTATTTCTTATGTATGAAGTGTTTTGTAATACCTTCAAGATATATCCTAGATATGGAGGTTTTTTTAATACCTTAAAGATGTCTCCTAGAATATATCTTGATTTTATTACATTGAACTTCATAACTAGGAGATATTTTGAAGGTATTACAATGATATTCATGGTACTTCAAGATATTTCCTAAGAATGAAGGAGATACCTTGAAGTACGATGAATGTACTTGTAATAAATTTAAAGTATTTCCTAGTTGTGAAAGAGATACCTTCTATGAGATGCCTTTATTTTATTAAAATGACCTTCATACCTAGGTGATACCTTGATGATATTACAAAGACATTCAAGGTATCTCCTTTATGATGCAAGAACATTAGGATATGTTCCACTTAAATGATGTAAATATCCAATTTGTACTTGTTTATAGCCTTTTCAGGTCGTATGAGTGTTTTAAGAGTCAATAAGGACTTAAAATTTTCCATTTAAGGTATATAATAGTCTTATGAGGGTTTCCCTTGTAAATGAAAAATTTGAAAAATTGAACTACTTATGAAGGTTTGTAAGGATAGTGAAAACTTGTAAAGGAATTGAACCATTGAGAATGGAATTAATAGGTATATTTACATGTGTTATAGTTACATTTATCTATTTTAAATTTAAATCCTATTTCATGTCTCACCTAGAAGCTAATTCTACATTGGAAGAAGCATGCTAGCTAGAGATAAGGGTGAAGACAGAGATTTATGATCTATTCAATACCAAGACCAAATAAAGACATACTAAAATAAAGAAATGATTTTTAATCAATTGATAAAATACAATTAAAGAGGATATACATAGTTAGAAATAAGATAAAGTGGCATAGAGGAGAGAATAAGGCCTTTAGGCCTGTGTGTTTTCATAACAGTCTATAGGATTGTAATGTATGTATATGTGAAGATCAATATAAATAATATTATGGTAAATAAATGGATTAGTAAATAAGTAATATTATGTTATTTAATGCTATTAATTTTATTTTATGATTCTTTAATTAATTTTGATTGGTAAACATGAAGATAAGGCTTTTAGAATTGAGTATGATTGTTTGCAGTTCAAGAACATGGTTCCATGTGTATTGAAGAGCAAGTTTATTGAAAATAATGGTATTATATCACTTTAATTAGTGTATTTTATATATTTTTTGTATGAATTAATAATATTTATTCAATATAGAATTAAATTCTTACTCAGGTTAAATCTTTCCTCATTGAAACCCCTCAATACCATGTTTTCTATGCATCTATAGTTCATTGTAGTAACTTGAAACACATGTAAAAAGTTTCAAGACTTTAGTTTAAGGTTTGGAAAGGTTGAAGGAGGTTATTAATATTATATTAAAATTATTATAAATATAAAAAGGTTCTTAGAGTTTATAAATGATTGTTAAGTAGCTCTCATCCTATGAGCTTCCTGAGAAACCCTTGAACATGGTCTTTAAACACAAATCAGGCATGCAAACACCATAATGTAAATCATGAATGAAATTATTGGATGAGATTCAAGCCATATAAACTCAAGAAATGGTATGAACAAGGAAACTTAATTATTAGTTTCAATAGATTGGACTTAGAGGACTAACATGGTGGAAATGTAGATTCAAAATGGACAAAGGTCTAAGAATGGTCAACGAACAGTCTTAAGAAAAGTATAAGAGATTATAGAATAATAAATAAAGTGGGTAATGGATTATAAATCATAAATATAGGTTTATTAAAGTTTTAAGTTTTATTTAATGGTAAATCTAAGTAAACAAGGGTGAATTTCAAAGTATCTTGGGATAGTGTATGAAAGGTATGAGTTTATCATCACTTCACACCTAGTACTTACCTTGAAGTACCAAAAATATCCTTGTAATTCCTTCAACATATCTCCTAGGTATCAAGATATTTGTAATAAATTCAAGGTATCTCCTAGGATATACCTTGATGGTTTTAAAAATTTATCCTCATACTAATTTCAAGGTATCACCTAGGAGATATATTGAAGGTATTATAGTTCAAGGTATTACACATAGGTCTTTATAATACCTTCAAGGTGTCTCATAGGAAGTAAATTGAATGTGTTACAATTAAATAAATTAGAAATAGGTCCTTGTAATAACTCCTTCAACATATCTCTTAGGTAATGAGATCTTTTTAATACATTAAAGGTATATCCTAGGATATACCTTGATGGTTTTAAAAATTTGTCCTCGTACTACTTTCAAGAAATCACCTAAGAGATATATTGAAGGTATTATAGTTCAAGGTATTACACATAGGTACTTGTAATATCTTCAAGGTATCTCATAGGAGGCAACTTGAAGGTGTTACAATTCAAGGTATTATAAATAGGTCCTTGTAATAAATTTAATGTATCTCCTAAAAGATAACTTGAAGGTATTACAAGGACCTCTTTCTAATACCTTGAATTGTAAAACCTTCAAGGTACCTCATATGAGATACCTTGAGGGTTATTGGAGATAACTAGAATGCCCTTGTAATACCTTCAAGGTATCCTATAGGATATACCTTTAAGGTCTTTGTAATACCTTCAAGGTATATCCTAAGAGATATGTTAAAGGTCTTAGTAATACCTTTAAGGCATCTTCTTGGAGATATATATCACCTATGTGATATATCCATGAATCATTTTAAGTAGTGTCATTAAAATAAATGTGTTATGCATTACCTTATTAATATTTTTATCTTTAAAAAATATCCATGCATATGTTATGGTATAAATAAAACTTTATCTCCTACATATAGGTATACACTAAAATAATTTTATAATTAAACTAATTAATAATCTCACATATTTTTCAAATGTCTAGGCCAAAAAACCATAAATCAATGGATTTTAAATGTGTAGACTATATTTCTCTCATAAATAATGGAAAGGTCATTGGTGAAGGAAAGATACACAAAATTCTAGGTGCAGATACTGACTCTTTGGAATCCATAAATCCAAATTTGATGTGCCATAATGAAAAAATACCTTTTGGATGTGTAATTGTTAATGTGATAAAATATTTTTATGCCACTCTACCATTTCTAATTTCAAGAGATTTTGTAGATACTTTGGGGGATGTAGTTGATAGTTTTACTATATGGAGCAAAAGAATGATGTAACACATCGTAGACAATTTTTTTGTAGAGGATTGCATGAAAGAAGGAAAAATAATTTTAGTTTAATTATGTATATAAATCCATTGCAACAAGAAAACCCTAGATTGGATTCATTCATTTTCTATATTTATGATCCAACCACATTTCATAGTCTTAAAAATGGAAAAAGGGTACATTTATTAAAAAAATGTATAACTCTTACAAATGATGAGAGAATTGCTTGTGGTTATATTGAATTTGCACATGCAGGTGAGATTTTTGGTTGAGTCCCAATGGCAGAAAATGAATTGGGAATTTCCATAAGGCACATTATACAACATTATGAAACTTGTAACATAGAAGTAACTGAATCATCTATTGTTAGATGGCCTTCCAACAAGATAATGAACATTGAAAGTAGAGCAATCAATTTACCATACATAACACCAAAGGAGAAAGAAATTGGAAATGTTTGGGAAGTAGTGGATATTTGAGTCATTCCTTGCATGAAATTCCTAGAGCAGAGGTATCTAAAAAAAAAAAACTTGTGCTTACAACTATTCTAGCCGAAAACAATTATAGCCAATCATTTCACTCACCCAAGAAAAATTTGATGCAAGAATAGATAGTGAGATTAAAAATGTGTATACTAAGAAATGTTGTGCCAAAATAGGTCTTCAATTAGGATTGTCATTTGAAATACTAAAATCATCAAGGATGAAGTTGTTTGATTCCACCATAATGGATAGGGGCAAACATGTCTTGGATGCCCTTTCTACAATTTGTTTAAGAAAGATATAAACAAAACTACCATTGACTTTCAAGGTACTAAGATATATTTATAAGTTTAGCTTAAAATATATGGATTGAATAGTAACTTTTTTGACATTCAAAAATATCATAAAAATGGGGAATGAATTGCATTCCATGTAGGGTAGTTTCAACAAAAGCCATAAAAGAAGTCAATATAAGGTAAAGATTTGTTGGAAAAATTAGTGGATGATTCTGTAGATGTTTCTCCAAGACTCACATGCTAGGTAGATAGTGATGGTTCATAAAGAAATGTTCAACATCTTCCAACATCTTTCACTTAAGAATTTATGAGGCACCACATTAACGCACAGCTAGAAGATATGGATTATGAGCCAATATCCCAACCAAAATTCAATAATATGTGGATTAATAATTTTCATGATGTGACCTTTGCCAAGTTTGATGACTTTTCTAGGTGCAAACCATGTATCTTGTTGACTAAAAAACAATGCTCTAGGTCCCTGTCTAGAGATCAGGTAGAGCACATCGATCAAGAATTTATGATGCAATAAAATCAAATAATTTATACAAGAAAAATGTATTATACACATAAATGAATGTTTAATCAGTACCTTAAATAAAGCCTCAGTGTCATTCATGACAAGGTAGAATTCCAAAAAACATTTATGCCAAAGAAATAACAAAAAGCAATGTAGTTACCAAAAAAATAGTAAAGTTTTGAATGGTAGGGATTATCACACATGGTCATGGTGCAGGTGGATATGGACATTTTTTTTAACATATGTTCTTGGAGGGTCTAACTTTACTATCATCTCATTGAACAAGTAATTCAAGGATATGGAAACAATACTTTCATATACTTATGGATCTTTACTATATAAACTTGGATCTTGAAAACATCTATTGTATGATGCACTTTTATCTAATAATTGATACCTTAAATGAAATAAATACATAGATGAATCACACTCAATTGGTACCTTTAAAAAACTTCCTTCTAGCTATATATTTAACTAGACAACTATTATGGGGACAATACGAACAGGTATTTCCTTCACATTTTTATTTGAAAATTATGTTTAAAAAAAATAACATATATAATGTTTTATTGTTACATCTTACATTCCCATAATAATTAATTTATCGATCATGATTTTAAAAAAAAATCAATCCCAACCACTTCCCTTTGTTTTCTTATGTGTCTCTCAAGTGATACATTTATATTACCCCTTCTAAAATATCAAATAAACTTTAATTATACTGAATTTGGTCTAATATCTATAAAAGTTTTTCTCAAGCCATACATTTTTAGTTTGCCTTGAATATCATCAAACAACATGTATTCATACCACATACACTTCATTTATTTTTTATAGGTGTATCTTAAGAAAATAATTTGATTTATTCCTTGCATATTATAAAAAAATGGCGTAGCAGTACCTTAATGGTTTTCATAAAAAGTAAGGTATCATTTGAGAGATAGGTTTAGAAAAAAAAAATAAAGGTGTTGTGTTAAGAACATATTTTATTTTTTAATATACATGGGATAATACCAAGGTATCATTTAGGAGATACTAATGGATACTAAGTATATAGTTTCATTGCCACTATATCTTATGTGATAATTATCAAAGGATTAATATAAAATTATTTAGTTTGATATACTTAGGAAGACAAATAAAAATGATTGCATGTGGCATGTTATAATGGTTTTAAATGAAGGTATAACTTTTGAGATACTAGGAAGGCCATTTTATACTAACTTACATAATGTAGTGGTAACTTAACCAAATTCCATTCTCATATATGTATCTCTCAATAAATATATTATAAATTATAGGTTGATATTAATATGAAAAAAAATATAACATTATATGGAACTAAATACAATTATATTATCTTTCCAATTAAAGAAAATCATGTATTTTTATATAGGTTTATGTTGCAATATTTATCTCTCCTTATCTAAAAAGGTATCTTCCTCGAGGTCAAGGTTAGTTTGATTCTTATAAGACATACCCACGAGGACATTGACAATACATTTAGAAACCTATCTAAATGTATAAAGAGGAAAGATGTATGGAGTGTGGCAGAGATTATGGACACTTATATGACATGTGAAAATACAAGAAAATTCATGATATATTTAATTGAAGAAGTAGTTGATTTCAAATAATTTGTTAATAATTACAAAATGAAGGGAAGTAATGAAATAGTAGGCTTTACAAAAAGCCAGTATTTTCTTCTACACATAGAGAAAGGTCAGCCTAT